>JAWWEE010000105.1:0-11924 GCA_035221455.1 Xenops minutus | reverse complement strand
AATCAGAAAAAAACAAACAAACAAGATGGGCAAGAAAAAAAACAGAAAAAAAAAGACAAAGAAAAACCCAGAAAAAAAAAACAAAACAAAACAAAAAAAAAACCAAAAAAAAAAAAAACCAAGATGGGCAAGAAAAAACCAGGAAAAAAAACCAAGATGGGCAAGAAGAAACTAAGAAAAACCCCAAGAAATGCCAGGAAAAAAAGTCAAGGAAAAAGGGAGTAAAAGCCCCAAGAAACAAGGCAAGAAAGAGAGGCAATAAAGGCCACAAAAATGCAAGAAAAAAACCTAACAAATGCCAGAAAAAGGTACGAAAATCGTTCTGCCAGGTGCGATCAAGGTGAGCGGGTTCAGTTTCAGGTACAGGAGATGAACAAGTGTCAGGTTAGCTTGAGCACTGCTGTGCAATGCAGCTGCGACAGGATTTATGTTTAAATATAGTTTAAATAAATTGGGGATTGTTTGGCTTTTATTGGGGTATAGGCTGGAGATTTCATAAAAACTATAAAAATAGAAATCCAAATATATCATATATATGTCGATATTAATAAATATTTAATATATATATATAAAAGTAAAAAAAAATAAATTGTGTAAAAAGAATATATCTATTATTATATAAAAAGGTATTCTCTCCAAAATATATAATATCTATAAATATAATAAATGAAAATTACAAATGTAAATGTGAATAGAATTATGGCAAATAAAATTATATTTTGAATTTTAAATGTGGTTTAAATAAAGGGGTGTCTTTGGTTTTTATTTCGTTAGAGGCAGGGGTTTGATTTTAAATAATATAAGTACTCTAGAAATGTAAATCAACATACAGAAATATATAATAAATATATGGAGATATAATACTAAGCCATGAATTTAAATAGAAATAGAAATAGAAATCTATGTAAGTAACATGAAGAGATGTAATCTATAATATAATTATTATTATACAGAAATGTAAATTCTAAATATAAATGTGACTATAAATATGAAAAATATATGATGGGGGCTCGGAGCAGCCCAGGTGTGAGCTGTGAGGATGATGGGGGCTCGGAGCAGCCCAGGTGTGAGTGTGAGGATGATGAGGGCCGGCTCCTGCCGGGGGGAGGCTGTTTTAGGGGGAGGCTTTGCCTCAGCGCCCTTTTGCATGGAGCTGCCGAGTGGAGGGGTTCGTGGGGCGCTCCCGGCGCTGTCTCATGGCAGGACTGCGAGAGCTTCTCCCAGGGTCGGGGGGAACCCCTGGATCCGCGCTTGGATACGGGGAGCATCGCTTCAAGGAGGTGCCGAGGGACGAATCTTTGTGCCGGGGAGCAGCAGCCGGACAGGTGAGCCCGTGTGGGTTTGGAGCGGGGAATTTTCTCCTTTCCCTTTCCGATTTCATCTTGCCAGTCCCTCCCCGCTTCCCCAGGAACAAAAGTGGAGCTTACGAGGTGCTTTTTTTTTTTTTTTGATAGCTTGAGGCACTGTGGGTTTATTCAGTTGGGAATAAATTTTTTGTTGTGTATTAAAGTTGTTTTGGATTTTGGGATTTTTCTTGTTGTTGGTTTCTTGATTTTCTTTGTTTTTTGTTGTTGTTGTCCATTCATGTATTTGAGTATTGTTGATCAGGGTTTTTTTTGTGAACACAGGTATTTATATGGTGGGTGGTTAAAGTATTTATTTATTTGGGTACTTGTTTTCTTTGTTTTTAGTGGTTGAGGTTTTTTTTTCTATTTCGCCAATTAGTTCGGTTTTTAAAGTTATTTTTACAGAGGCTTGGTTATTCTTTGAGTTAAAGTTAGAATTTTGTTGTTTTTTTTTTTTTTTTAGTAACGTTCAGGATCAGTGGCACTGTTTGGAGTTTAGCAAATTGGTTTGACTTTTTTTAGTACTTTTTGTAATTTGCGGTTAGTGTTTCTATAGGGTTTTCTTTTATTTTGGTTCCAATTTTCTGTCGTGATGAGAATTGTTATTGAAAAGAGTGTTCTTTGTTTTTTCGCTGACAGTTGTTTTGCTGGTGGAGGTATCTCGATGTTTTTGGAACATACTGGTGGGAATTCGATGCTGTTTGTTTTGTCATTTTAGTTAGGAATTGGATTATCAATGTACAATTATAACTATAACGCTAATTAAACAAAACAAATATATGTATAGAAATGGGAATAAAAACCTTAAAATTTAAATATAGACCGAATATGTAAAAAAAATCCATGTTACATATATCATTATATATTACAATATGATATACTATTTTTTAATACAGGGTATTATATATTTTTATAGATATATAAAAGTATAGATTATAAATAGAAACGAAACCCCAATCAAAATATAGAGAAATGTATGACTAATATATGCAGACATATATAGAAATAGAAAAGATTGGTAAATACAGCAAAATAAAAATTGATACAATACATAATACAAGTAATACTGTATATATAGTATTAGAATATATTATAAGAAATATGTATAAAATATTTATAAATACCGTACATCAATATGTTATCATATAATTTTTAACAAATTATAAACATACTTATGAACATCATAAATATACATATTTTTTTAAATAGTTAAATAAAGCGGATTTTTTATTTGTTAATTGCAGGGTTGTGACTATAAAAATGATAAATACAAACAATAGAAAGGTGGAAATCTAAGTACAGAAATATGTCATAAATACATACAGGTATATTTAAAATTTAAAACTCTAAGAAAAAATTAGTTGCAGCAGTGGATATGATAAATAATTTAAGTAATCATTTAATTATATTTTTAGAGTTTCATATCTCTTATATATAAATATAATGCGTCAAAAGAAACAATAAATATAAATCTGTAAGTAATTTTACAAAGTATAAATAAAAATATTTGTATGTCGTTTAAAAGAAAGGAGGTTTTTGTATTTATTTGTTTAGAGACGGGGTTTTTATTTGGAATAATAGACGTGGTATATAACTATAAATTTAAGTATACAAATATGCAAACAGTATATAAAGATATTTACGAAAACACGAAAGACATAAATATCAATAATAGGAATAGACGTAATATACTATATCAATTACTTAACACATCAATGTCCGGTATAAATATGCATGTGAATGTAAATATGAAAAATAGAAATATAAAATATATTTAAAGATGGTTTTAAAGGAAGGGGGCTTGTTTGGTTCTCGTTGGGTAAGAGGCAGGTGTTTGGCATTTATTTTAGAGGATTTTTGAGGGCATCGCAGCCGCTTTTCTGCCCGCCTTCCCCGCCCGCAGCAGAGCGCGGCAGCGCAGCCAGCCCGGACAGGCAGCCGAGGGGCGGCGGCCATGACGCGTCTCTGCCGCGGCGCAGGCGCGATCGCGACCCTGGGAGCGGCTCGGCCGGGACGCGCTTGACCTTCGCAAGATGGCGGCAAAAAGGGCGGGAAAAAGGAGCGGCGCGGTCCGTGCACCAGACTGGCTGTTCGGCACCCCGAGGCCGCAGCGGAGGGATTTTCCGTGAGGTATGCAGTGCCGAGCACACGGGCTGTGGGTCAGTGGCGCCGCTGGCGGGCGGGTGTCGGGCGGGCGCCGACAGGCAATGGCAGAGACGCTTCTCTGTGCCGAAGAGCTGCAGCGGTCGCCGTCTCGGGACTCGGGAGTGGCTCGGGTGACCTTCCCAAGATGGCGACAAAGAGGGCAGGGAACTCGGGGCTCGCGGTCCGCTTGCAGCGCTGCCCGCCCGGCGCTCCGATGGCGGCGCCGGCCCGGCGGGGTTTTCCGCGGTGTTTGCGGTGCGGGGCTCGCAGGCTGTGGGCTCAGCGGCGCCGCGGGCGGGCGGGTTCTGGGGGGCCGCTGACGGGCATTGGCGGGGGCGCTTCTCTTTGCCGAGGTACTCGTGGTACGTCCTCTGCTGCTGGAGAGGGGTTTTGTACTGGAAAAGCTCATTTTATTTTTCGGAGTGAAAATAAGCTGCCCAGTATGCCCAAGTCCACAGCAGTAAGACACTTGCTTTGGTAGAGAATTTAGTGCTTCAAAGTCGGGGGTTTATTTCATTTTAGCATGGATGACTTAATAGTCGTGATAATGTCAGCATTACAGGCAACGTTATCAGACGGATGTGGAGGAAAAAAATACACTGATATTCCTGTGCTGGCACACATCTGTAGCTGGGAAACAGCCGAGGAGCTGCAGTGTACAGCTGTTAGCAGAAAATTGGGGAAGAAGTGCTCTGGTGAAATTTGGGGTTGAGGTTGAGGATTCATCAGTGGTGCCGTTAACGCAGTCAGAATGGCTCAGTGACTCTCTGCCAGGCTGGTGTGGCCTCAAAGGCTGCCGCTGCTGCTGGCAGAGTGTGTGAAGCCTCTGCTGAGCAGGCAGTGGCATCCCCCCGAACACCTTGTCCCAGCAGGGACGGAGATGGAGCCAGCCCAGCGCATGGAAATGGATCTCTCCAGCTGAAGGCTCAGGTGAAGCGACCAGAGAGCGTGCCCAGCATGAACCAGGTGAGCCGCACATCTCCAGGGTAATGATTCTTGCGCCTTCAGAGGCACAGTATGGCTGAGGTTTTTTTTTTCCCCAGGCTTTTAATCACCTCTCAAAGAGACGAATGCTCCCCTTGGAGGCTGCTGTGCCCTGTGCACTGGGGAGCGTGGCAGGTGGCCCCGTTGGTGAGAGGAGGGCAGCTGCAAGCAGGCAGCCACCAGGAAAACACGGGAGTTTCAGTGGTTTGTGATGCCTGAGGCATGCCTGAGCTCAGCAGGAGTTAAGCACAGTCATGCAGAGGCCTGGCTGTTATGATTTAAGGTGGCTTAGTGAATATCTGTAGTTTCTATAGGTATTTCTATATCTGTCAAAGTGGAAGATAGAACCTTGTGCAGGAGAAAAAGAACCCTTGATCTAAGATATGACCTGGGGGGCATCATGGCAGGCTATCCCTTCCAGATTTGGAAGGCTTCCGTGTTTTGTGTGGCATGATGGGAAGTTTGGAAAATTAAGATTTCCTCTTTGGTGCAGGTCAGATGGGTGACGCCTGGCAGCTTGTGCACTGCCACTGTGTTAACCTGTGTGCCTCTCCTTCCCTCCCTGCTCCACAGGCAAAACAACACGGGAGCAGCAGGGAGAGGTGGCTTTGTCCTGGAGGATCCAGGAGCTCGGGGTGGATATCTGAGCCCGCAGCTCCAGGCTGCAGCAGGACCCAAGGGCTGCACACACCCAGAGTGTACAGGTACTCTCAGAAACGTGGGCTGTCGTGGCTGAGCCCTCAGGAGCTGGCAGTGCCAGCTTGGAGAACAACAGTAACTTCCAGCCTTTTCTCTTGTCTGCGTTTCCAGTGTTCAGTCAGTCTGATTACTTCTGGGCATTTGCCCAGCAGGGTGTGAAATGCTTCAGGGGCTAAAGGGGGGAAAAAAGGGAAAAACAAACCATAATCTAAACCTGAGGAGGGGGAAGACATCTGTCAGGACAACCTCTTGAGAGAAATGGGATGAAGAATACTTGTTGACTCAATCTTTTGTATCTGTAGCTAGTTCAAAGAGGTCTCACAGTCCTTCCCATTAGCAGAGCAAAGGAAGATGAGAAAAGCCCTCAGCCTAAGCCATTAAAAGCAGCAGCAGCAGCTTTGTGTGCTGGAGTGTGGCAGGCATTCCTAGGTTGGCTTTTTGCTTTTGCATCTAGCACTGGTAGAGGGAAGTTCTTTGCAAGGTGATAGTTCCAGCCTTGTATTGAAATGTGAGCAAAGAGGAACTTTCTCAGTTGGCTTTGGGTTTATTCACAGCACTTGTAAAGAGAGTTAACATTCAGATAACGTGTGCTGGGAGTGTGCTGTGGGTTAGCACAAGTGACAAAGGATTTGGGACAGGGACAGGGCACTTTCCCCTTCAAGGTACTGTTTTTTTCTGGAAGAATTCTGTGAGAGCAGAAAAGTTGCAATGGCATTGCAGTTCCCTGCCCAGAATATACCCAGGGAGGTGAAGCACAGCCCAGTGGTGCCATTCACCTGCACCACAACTGGGAGCATCAGTGAAGTGAGGAGGACTGAGGAGCTCTCCCCTTTAGCAAGCACAACAGTCATGTCAACCAGTGTCACCCTTTTGCAGACCACTGGCATGTGCCTGGGGACAATAACCTGTGTTTTTTACAGCCAGGTCTTCTGAGCCACTGCTCACTGATCACAGTGAAAAGAAACTTGCGTACAGGCGCTCTGCAAAATTGCCACCTTAGATGCCACTGAAGCACAGCTTTGGCTTTCAGGCATCTCCCCTGCAAGCTGTCCCTTGTGGCGTTTCCGCGCTGGATTCGTTGTAAATTCATTCCTCCCATTTTTTTATTTGTAATTTCCAAACAATATCAGTTGACTTTTACAGCCTCTTCAGGGCTCCCAAGCTTCATACCACACGTAAATGCTCGTTTTCACTGCCTGAAGGGCTTTTCTGACCCGAATGATTCTATGAATTTGGCCTGTACTTCAGCTTAAGGGGAAAGCTGTACGTTGATTGCATTTTGGAGAAAAAGATTTGAATGTGCAGCTGTAAATTGATCTTGTGTTTTGTCTTCCAGGTTCACTCGTATTGTAACTTGCAAATGGCACGGCAAATGCCACGAGAGCAGCTGGTGAAGATGGCTCAGAAGCGATGACAAGAATGTGCTGCAAAGTTGGGTCCAGCAGTCCAGCTTCCCGCCATGGTAGGGCAGACACACCTTTTGATAAAGCATCAAACACTGTAGTTTTTATTCTTTGTGTTTGTTTGTGAGGCTGTCTTGTCCTAGTTTAGCTTTCTGCTGTGGAGGAGCTGAACTGCCAACTGATATGGAATTTGGTGCTCTCTGTGGAGTGACATCCTGTAAAATTTCTGTCCCAGAAATTCTGTCATGATGGCTCTGCTCCATAAACAATGACATGGCCTGATTGTCAGCGATTTTTGCTTCTGCAATAGTGTAAAAATGCTAAAATTTGATGGCTGCTTATTATTTTAAAAGAAAATATTTTTAAACTTGAAGTGATAGCTAAAATTTCACCTGAAAGGTAGCACGAGCAAGTACCTAGAATACTTCTCCCTGTTTGTAGATATACTTTTCATTCAAAAATTTGCTGGTGGGGATATGCTTTTATGTATTGAGTCACCTTTACAAATTCATTCCCCGAGTTTTTTGAGTTCCTAGAATGATGGAATAATTCAGGTTGGAAGGGGCTCTAAAGATCACCTCATTGCAAGCCTGCTGCCGTGGGCAGGCACACGGTTCCATGGACCAGGTTGCTCTGAGCCTCATCCCAGAGCACCAATGGGCCTTGAACACTTCCAGGGATGGGGCAGCCCCAGCATCTCTGAGCAACCCGTGCCAGCCAGGTGCCCGAGGAGGAAGAAAGCCCTTCCCACCTGGAGCAGAGGCTGCTGCAGCTTCGTGTAGCCTTGTGTCCCGAGCGTGTGAGACAGAAAGGCCCTTCCCGTGGAGGGATAAGAGCACTGAAAGATCTTTTTTGGGATAAGCAGAGCAATGGAACGCCAAAGCAGCCTTCGGTACTTCCGGCAGATTTGGGGACAACTCGAAGCAGGAGCAGAGCTGGCCTGGTGCCTGGCAGCTCTGCAGGCAGTGGGGATGGAGAAGGTGCAGTTATCTGTCTTCTTGGCTGAGTCTTTAAAAATGAGGCACTTTTCTGTAGTTCCTTTTCAGGCCTTACGTGAAAGTTCCCCCTAGAAGTCCAAAGGGTGCTGTTTTCTTAGCAGGAGCAAGTCAGGAAGAGGCAAAGCAGGCAAAGACATCAGGTAAGTCTGGGTAAAAAACTTGGCTAACCTGTTTTTTCTCCCCTCCTCCAACCAGCCAATTCTGAAGCACTGAGCAGAGATGTGGCCGGGAGGAAGAGCAGAGCCAATCTCTGAGAGCTGACACGCGAGCTGTGGTGAGGACAGCTGCTCCCCTGCCTCGGTGTGGGACCTGCTGAGCTGCCGTTGCTGTGGTGGGAGTGTTTCTCCTCTCATCCAGCCAAGCCAGAGACCTCCTAGGGAAGGAGCAGGTAAGGTTTAAGTAGCGAGATCTCCCCAGTAAGAAGTGACGTGGCAAAAGGAAATGGCCTCAAGTTGCAGCAGGGAAGGCTGAGATTGGCTTTGAGGATCAATTTCTTCACTGCAAGGGTGGTCAGGCATAGGAGCAGGCTGCCCAGGGCAGTGCCCATTGCTGGAGACATTTAGAGCATGGCAAGATGTGGTGTTTAGGGACCTGATTTGGGTGGGGGCTTGGCAGTGCTGGGGCAGCAGCTGGGCTCGATGGCCTTAGAAGGCTTTTGCAACCTAAAGGATGCTGTGGTTCTGGAAAGCCTTGAGCCCTCTGGCTCTAACCCAGCACCTGGATGCTGACAGAAGGAGGCTGGTCATAGAGCCTGGGGGTGCCTGTCCCACAGGGAGAGGACAAGGCAGTGTCACCTGCAGGCAGGGTCTCGTCCCCAGAGAGCAGCGAGTGACTCCATCCCTGCCCGGGGCTCTGGCTGCAGCCTCGGGGTGGACACCTGCCCTCAGGTTTCCCTCTGGGCACCCGGGAAGGGAACCAGGTCCATCCGTGTGGCAGCTCCAGGGCCTGCAGGCTGTGGGGCCCTGCGGCCTTGTCACAAGGTGGCGGGGACGTGGCACTGCCTGGCCACGCTGCTGGCCTCGGATCCTTGCTGCTTTCCTCCTTATCCCTTATTGATTTAGCAGCAATCTTCTGTCTTTTCTTTAAAAGTGTCCTTGGGAGAGTTCAAAGAGAGGGTAATGAGTTATGTCAAAGCCTACCTATTTTGCCTATTGTCAGTCGAGAGAAAAGACAAAAACCTGCTTTGCATCCTTGTGCCTGGAAGTCATTGTGAGCCAGGGAAGTGAGGAAGGGGCTGGCTGAGGTCACTGAGGCTCTGAGATGGAGGTGAATTTGCATTGCAGTTGATTGGAACAGAGGCTCATCAGAAGTTTGCTCAGCTCTCTAAGGCACAGAGCCCTGGAGCCAAGTAAGCCTGAGCTGCTGCACGCTTGCTGTGAGCCTTGGGGTGAGCGTGCAGCGTTGCAGGCCTGGGATGGATTGAAATTCGCTGTGGAAACCAGAGGCAGGGAGGGAGGGAGGGAAATCCTCTGTTAACATGTGCCAGTTCTTCTGTCAGACTCATCACGGCAGCACAGCGTGAAGACTGCAAGTGTGAGAAGATGTGGAGGGAACCAGAGAATCTGACAGGAGCACCGAAGGCACGAGTGCCCGACTTTTGCTTTTTGCTTGGATGTAAGCTCAGAAGAGTTGAAAGGAATTTGGCAGTGAGAAGGGACATTTCAGAAGGAGAAGAAGAAAAAGAAGAAGTTGTTGTTACAGTCCTGGCAAAATCTTTTGTTCTAGCTAATAAAAGAAGTTAGTCTAAAAAAAACAAAAAGAAAAAAAAATGTAGTTTTTTTTATACTTTGCTATTCTATTCATTGGTGGTATATGGTGTGTTGTTTTATTTCTTGGTATTATTAACTCTGTGTAAGTTGTTTTTTGAGTGAAGCTGACTTTCTGGATGGGTTGGTTTGTATTTGAGGCAGGATTAATTTCAATGGGTTTCTTTCATAGATTTCTGATAGGTATTAGTGGGATTTTGGTGTTGCTTGCTGTATGTATAAACACACAGCTTTGGTAGGGCCAGCTGGGCTGCTGGAGTTTTGGGTGTGAATTTATTAGATGGCTTTTGTTAAATGCAGTTTTGAATTTTGGAAAGGTTTTTCAATGTAGTGGTTTTAAGGTGGTTTTTAAGAATTGCTTGTATTGTTGGATGTTGTTTGTAGTTGGTGTACGGTGAGGGATGTGGTGTGACTTGTTGAACGTTATGGTTTTAGTGTTCCTAAGTTGTGATTTCTTTCTGGTTTGATGGGCTTTTTTTAGTTTTATTTTTGGGGACAGGGGCATTTATATGGTGGGTTTTTATAGGCAATATGTTTTTGAATTTTGGTAGTGATATTTTTTAGTATTTTAATAGTTTAGGTATTTTATTTTCATGGTTTTAATAATTTTTTAAAATTTTTTCAAATAACTTTTATAGATTATTGGGGTTTTTTTGTGCATTAGCATAAAGGTAGAGCTTTGGGGGCTTTTTATAGTAATGTTTCGGGTCAGTTGTACAGTTTTGAGTTGAGTGAGTTGGTTTGCTTTAATTTTTAATGGCTTTGTTTTTATTAGCCGTTGTGTCACTTTCAAGGTGTATTTGAGTTTTTTGGGGTTTCTGAGATATTGGTTACGGAGGAAGTTGATGATGAGAATGTGCGGAGGTTTTGGTCTAGTTATAGTGGGATTTAAAATTGATTTACAGTTAGGTTTATTTGAGTTTTTATTAGGCTTCAGTGTGGTGGGATGTTTGTTCTGTTGGTAATAGAAATAGGTTTTGTTTTGATGTGCTGCGACGGGATGAGCGTGTGCTGCCTGCTGGTGCTGACAAAGGTACAGTATTGTTGTGCTTCTGATGGGTCAGGTTAATGAATTTATATGGTCTAATATATAGATGAGAATAGAAATAAATATACATTTAAAAATAAATATAAAATTAGAGTGGTAAACATAAATATAGATAACAGATACACATATAAAACTATAATACGTGGTATATATTTGTAGCCTATAATATAGATAAATGATAGTCTATTATATATATAGAAAGATATATAAATATAGATTGTAAATATCCAAATATTTAAATATAGTCAAAATAAATGGGGGGTTTTATTAGGTTATAGGCTGGGTTTTTTTTAATAAATAATAGAAATAAAATAAAAATTCAGATATACAAATACATATACAAATAGAAATATCTATAAATATTTAATTTGAATAAATACACGTAAAAGAAATATATACTACTAAAATTTTAGATTCATTATTACATTAGAAGGTTTTCTCTCTAATACATATAATATCTATGGATAAAGTAAATAAAAATTATCAATATAAATATGATTATAATTTTGAAAAATAAAGTCACGTCTTAAATTTTAAATAAGGTTTAAATAAAGGGGTGTCTTTGGTTTTTATTTGGTTAGAGGCAGGAGTTTTATTTCAAATAATAGAAGTATTATAGAAATGTGAATCTTAAGATAGCAATATATAATAAAAATATAAAGAGAAATTGCTAAACTATGAATATAAATTTGAATATAAATATATGTAAGGAATGTGAAGAGTTGTAGTATAGAATATAAATAACATGGCAATATAAATTATAAATGGGAATATAAATATAAAAGTATGTAAATATAGTTTAAAAGAAAGTGAATTTTTTGCTTTTTTTGGAGTAGAGGCAGGGGTTTTATTTTAAAGAATAGAAGTGTTCCAGCAGTAAAAATCTTGACGCAGAAATATATAATCAATACATTAAAATGTGTATAAAAATCTATGAATAACTACTCGCGTCGGATGTAATATAGAATATAAATTTATTTATCAATTGACATTGATAAAGATAAATGAATAAGTAAGCAACATACTTTAATATACATTATAAATACAGATATGAATATAAAAATTAAACATAAGGATGACATCTAGTTAAATATTGTTTAAAAGAAAGGGTTGGGGTTTTTTTTATTCTTATTGTGTTAGAGGCAGGGTTTTTATTTTAAATAATATGAAGGTAGATATTATTGTTATATATTTCTAAATATTGAGATATAGAAGCAAGATATAAATATATCTAAACAGAAAATATAAGTAAATATAAATAATAGGAAGAGATGTAATGGAGAATACAAGTAAGAGTATACATTAGTATAGATTTTAAATGTAAAAATATGAATATGAACCTGAAAAATAGAAATTGAAAAAATATTTACAGTTGAGAAGAAAGAGGTTCTTTTTGGCTTTAACGTGGGTGGAGGCGGGGGTTTTATTTTAAATACTTGTAAGTGTTACAGAAGTAAAAATCCTCAGACAGAAAGATATAATAAATAGATAAAGGTATGAATAAAAATATATAAGTAATAGGAACAGATGTAACA
>JAWWEE010000104.1:0-10991 GCA_035221455.1 Xenops minutus | reverse complement strand
CTGGTGGTGCTGGGAGCGCC
This sequence comes from Xenops minutus, assembly GCA_035221455.1. Classification (NCBI taxonomy): domain Eukaryota; kingdom Metazoa; phylum Chordata; class Aves; order Passeriformes; family Furnariidae; genus Xenops; species Xenops minutus. Next base: position 10,971 of record JAWWEE010000104.1, on the reverse strand, counting down.
CCCGGCTGCGGGCGAGGAGCTGTCGGGTGAGCGGGGGGGGCAAAGGGGGGCAAAGGGAGCCCCAAAAGGGAGGGCCCTCCCAAAGGGGGGTTGGAAGGGCCGCAATTGGGGCCAGAGCGGGGGGAGCCCCAAAGGGAGCGCTGGGGGGTCTGGGAATTGGGGGGCCGGTGGGAGAGAGGGGGGATGGGGGGGGAGAGCAGGGAGAGGGTCCCTGGGGGTCCCTTGTTGTGCCCCCTCACTGGAGCCCTGGAGCGCTTCCCTGGGGCTCGGGGGGGTCGGGCGGGCTTTGGGGGGCTCCGCGACCCCCCTGTCCATGCCTGGGTGATCCATTTGGGGGTCCCCAACCCCCTCTGTCCATCCCTCTGGGACCCATTTGGGGGTCCCCAACCCCCCTGTCCGTCCATAGGGGGCCCATGGGGTGTTCCCCCCACCCACCATCCGATGCTGAACCGGCCGTGGGGCAGAAAAGGGTGACAAAGGGGGGTCCGGGGTGGCCCCCTGAGCTCCCAACCTGCTGTGGGGGCTGATGGGGTGGGTGGGGACAAAGCCTGACCTGTGTCCTGCACTCCCAGCGGTGCTCCAGGAGTTCCGAACGGAGGAGTGTCACTTCATGAACGGCACCGACCGGGTGAGGTTCGTGGAAAGGTACATCTACAACCGGGTGCAGGATGTGCACTTCGACAGCGATGTGGGGCACTTTGTAGGGCACACCCCGCTTGGGCAGAAGGTGGCCAGGAACTGGAACAGCGATCCGGAATGGCTGGAGAACAGTCGGACTCAGGTGGACACGTTCTGCCGGTACAACTACGAGATTGCTGTCCCGTTCCTGGTGAACCGGCGAGGTGAGCGTGGGGCAGAGAGAGGGGCAGAGAGAGGGGCACACACAGAGGGCACACACAGAGGGGCACACACAGAGGGCACACACAGAGGGCACACACAGAGGGGCACACACAGAGGGGCACACACAGAGGGCACACACAGAGGGCACACACAGAGGGCACACACACACAGAGGGCACACACACACAGAGGGCACACACAGAGGGCACACACAGAGGGCACACACAGAGGGCACACACAGAGGGCACACACACAGAGGGCACACACACGGGCACAGCGTGTCCCCTCGGCCCCTGCCCCTCAATGACCCCGCAGCCCCCAAACCCTCCCTGCGAATCCCCCCACACCCCTCAGCCCTCCCTCTGCCCATCCCCGGGCCCTTTTGCCCCATGCCCAGCCCTCTCCTGTCTCTCCCAGTGCCTCCCAGTCCATTCCAGTCTCTCTGAATCCATCCCAGTCCATCCCAGTCTCTCCCAGTTCCTCTCCGCGTCCCATGCAGACGGTGCCGTCGAGCTCCCCGCCCTCAGCCAATCAGAGCACGCGTCTCTGATGACTCATCAGTTGCCAGGCAGACCCGCAGCTCCGGCCGCTCCGAACCGTCCTCAGCCTCCCAGTCCCTCCCAGTTCATCCCCAGTCCCTCTGCGTTCATCCCCAGTCCCTCCCAGTCCATTCCCAGTCCCTCCCAGTCCCTCTGCATTCATCCCCAGTCACTCCCAGTCCATTCCCACTCGCTCCCAGTTGCTCTGCCTTCGTTCCCACTTCGTCTCAGTCCATTCCCAGTCCATTCCTTTAACCTCTACCCCAGTCTCTCCCAGTCCCACCCAGTGCTATCCCAGTCCCTCCCAGTGCCCCTTCAGCCCTTCCACGGCTCCCCCAGTGCCATCCCACTCAATTCCAGTGTCTCCCTCTCTCCCCCAGTACCCCCCATCTTATCCCAGTATCTCCCCTCCCTCTCCCAGTGCCCACCAGCTCGTCCCAGTATGTCCACCCTCTTTCCCAGTGCCCACCAGCTCATCCCAGTGTCTCCCCTGTCTCTCCCAGCGCCCTCCAGCTCATCCCAGTGTGTCCACTCTCTCTCCCAGTGCCCCCAACATGATCCCATTCTATCCCCACTCTCTCCCACTGCCCCCCAGTTCATTCCACTGTCTCTCCCCTCTCTCTCCCAGTCCCCACCCAGCTCACCCCAGTGTCTCTCCCCTCTCTCCCAGTGCCCCCCAGCTCATCCCAGTTTCTCTCGTCTCCTTCCCACAGCCCCACAGCTTTGAGAGATGTGGGGCAGAATGTGGGGCAGAACGAGGGGCAGAGCGTGTGCCCTCGGCCCCTGCCCAGTCCATTCCAGTCTCTCTGAATCCATCCCAGTCCATCCCAGTCTCTCCCAGTTCCTCTCCGCGTCCCATGCAGACGGTGCCGTCGAGCTCCCCGCCCTCAGCCAATCAGAGCACGCGTCTCTGATGACTCATCAGTTGCCAGGCAGACCCGCAGCTCCAAACGCCACCACCAGTCCTCAGCCTCCCAGTCTCGCTCAGTCCCTTCCCAGTCCCTCCCAGTCGCTCCCAGTGCCCTCTAATCCATCCCAGTCCATTCCCAGTCCCTCCCATTGCCACCCAGCCCATCCTAGCCTATCGCTGTCCCTCTCAGTCCATTCCCAGTCCCTCCCAGTCAATTCCCAGTCCCTCCCGGTCCATTCCCAGTCTCTCTCCAGCCACTCCCAGACCACCTCCATCTCTCCCAGTGCATTCCCAGTACCCGCCCCAGCCCTCTCCCCTCTCTTTCCTTGCCCCCCAGTCCCTTACAGTCCCCACCAGTCCTCTCCCGTCTCTCCCAGTGCCACCCCAGTCCATCCCAGTCCCTCAAACTCCATCCCAATGACCCCCAGAGCTTCCCCCTCTCTCCCAGTGCCATCCACCTTCTCCCAGTCACCTCACCAGTGTTCTCCCAGTTCAGTCCAATGTATTCCCTCTCTCTCCCAGTGCCTCCCAGTTCAATCCAGTGTCTCCCCATGTTCTCCCAGTGCACCCCAACTCATTACAAGGTCTCCAATGTCTTTCTTACCACCACCCAACTTATTCCAGTGTCCCCCCTCTCTCCCAGTGCCCCCCAGCTCATCCCAGTGTCTCCCCTCACTCCCATTACCCCTCCAGCTCATCCCAGTGTCTCCCAGCTCTCTCCCATTACCCCTCCAGCTCATCCCAGTGTCTCCCAGCTCTCTCCCAGTAGCTCTCAGTGTATTCCAGTGTCTTTTCTCTCTCCCAGTGCCCTTCAGACAATCCCAGTGTCTCCCATATCCCTGCCACTGCCCCCCAGTCCATCCCAGTGTCTCCCCTCTCTCTGCCAGTGCCCCACAGCTCATCCCAGTGTCTCCCCTCTCACACTACCACTGACCCCCATCTTATCCCAGTATCCCCCATCCCTCTCCCACTGCCCTCCCAACTCATCCCAATATCTCTTCCGTTCTCTCCCACAGTTCCCCCCAGCTCACCCCAGTCTCCCCCCCAGTATCTCCCCCAGTTCCCCCCATCTCACCCCAGTCTCTCTCCCCCAGTTCCCCCCATCTCACCCCAGTCTCTCTCCCCCAGTGCCCCCCAGCGTGTCCATCTCGCTGGTGCCGTCGAGCTCCCAGCCCGGCCCCGGCCGCCTGCTCTGCTCCGTGCTGGATTTCTACCCTGCAGAGGTGCAGGTGAGGTGGTTCCAGGGTGGGCAGGAGGTGCCGGAGCACGTGGTGGCCACCGACGTGGTCCCCAACGGGGACTGGACCTACCAGGTGCTGGTGCTGCTGGAAATCCCCCGCCTTGGCGGGGTCACCTACACGTGCCAGGTGGAGCACGTCAGCCTGGAGCACCCCCTGAGGCGGGACTGGGGTACGGGCCGGCCCTCCAGCAGCGGGGGAGGGCACGGAGGGGCTGTGGGCGTCGTGGGGGGAAGTGGGAGGGAGTTTGGGGGAGAATGGGAGGGATGGGAGGGGGTTTGTGGGGGAATGGAGAAGGTGAGAAGGAGGTTGAGGGATCCTGAGAGGGCTCGGAGGGGGTTTGGGGAGTGGTGGTGGCAAGTGGGGGAGAGTTTGGAGCAGCGTGGGCTGGGAAGGCTGGGAGGGAATTTGGGGAGGCCGGGTTGATTGGAAGGGTTTGAGGAAGTGGTGGGTGGGCTGCGAGGGGTGTTTTAGGGTCCCAATGGGGATGGGAGGAGCTTTGGGAGTCCCACAGCAGCTGCGTGGGCACGGGGGGAAGAGGTTTCCGGGGGTCCCGGGTGGGCTGGGGGCACGTGAGAGGAGCACTCTGAGGGTGGCGGGGGGTGTGTGAGAGGTTTGGGAGGTTCTGACCCCCCCGGCCCCTCTCCAGAGATGCCACTGGACACCGGGTGCAGCAAGATCCTGGTGGGGGTCGGGGGCTTCGTGTTGGGCTTTGTCTTCCTGGCGCTGGGGCTCGGCTTTTACCTGCGCCAGAAGGTAAGGGGGTCCCCCGGGGGTCGCGTCCCCCAGCCCAGCCCGTGTGTGACCTCCCAGTCGCCCCCCAGCCCGCTCTCATCCCCTTTTCTCTCCCCACAGAGCTCCTGAGCCGCCGGTGCCCGCAGCCCCTCCCCGTGGCCTCGGGTCCAGCCTGGACCCCTCCCCACCCTCAGCGCTCATTTTGGGGGGTCGTGTGTCCCCCGCGGCCCTGCTTTGATTGCAACCCCAGCGTGCTTCTCCCAGTGTTTCCAATAAAGCTTCCCAGTTCTCTGCACTCCTGCTTACTGGGGGGCACTGGGGGGTGTCAAGGGGGAACTCGGTGGGGAGAGCTGAGGTTGGGGCGGAGGGGGTGGAACAGTCTCCGGGATGGATCGGGAATGGGACCCCCCGTGTGTCCCCCCCAGGGTCACCCCGCTCTGGGGGTCCTTGTAGGGGCACCTGCCCCCCAACACGGCACCAGCGCACCCCAAAATGCCCCATGCCCCCCTAAACCACCCCACAGTCCCCCCACCCTCCCGGAGCCTACCAAGGACCCTCCCAAACTCCTCCAGGACTCCCCAAACCCCTTCCCAGCACTCCCGGACACACCCAAAATCCCGTATCCCCCACCCTCCGCCCGTACCGAGCGATGACCACGAAGTCCTTTCTACTCTTCTTTGTCCTCCTTTTCCCACTCCTCCCCCTCCTCTGTCCCTCCTATTCCTCCCCCTCCATCCCGTCTTCTCCTTCCCCCCGCCCAGCGCCCACCCTCTGTGCCCCCTTCCCCAAAATAACCAAGGCATGCCGCGGGAGGAGCAGGGACTGAGCTGGGGCAGCGCTGGGCTCTTGGCCGGGACAGCGCGGGGGGGCCAGGCCTGGGCGGCCCCCACTTCCCCCCTCCCCAAATTGCCATCTCGGGGGCCGCTGGTGGGGTCGGGGTTGGGGAGCTCTGAGCGCTGCGGGTCTGCCTGGCCACTGATGAGTCATCAGCGCCACGGGCTCTGATTGGCTGAAAAATGCTTGAGGCTGTTCTCCCATAGAAATCCAAAAATATGACACCCTCTGGCTCCCCTTGGTCGACCAAGGCTGAGTATCTTGTCATAATCAGGCTGGAGAAGCAGGATTTTCCTCTCCTGAAGCTGTGCTGGCTGTGACCAAAGACTGTATTGTGTTTCAGGTGTATTTCAACAGCTTCCAGAATAATCTTCTGCATAACTTTACCATGCACTCAAGTGAGAGTCAAAGGCTTGGAGTTTCAGGATTCTCCTTCTTGACTTTCTTGAAAATCAGGACAATGTTCTCCATCTTCCAATCAGCCAGGACCTCTCCAGATTCCTAAGATACTCAAAAAGCATCAGGAGAGGTTTTGGGATGACATCAGCAGCCCTTTGAGGATTCTGGGATGGATCTCATCAGGCCCACCAGAGATTTGGAGGGATCCATGTGGGGCAGCAGATCCCACACAAGTTCAGGATTGACCGTGAGTTGATTCTTCCTCAAGAAATAATCCGTCAGGGTTATTGTCCTGGGTGGGAGGTCTTGAGGGGACTCCTATGGTGACATCCTGGTGGTTTTTTTTGCCCTAAACCTCCCCCAGTTGCCCCCCAGTAAGCAGGCATGCAGAGAACTGGGAAGCTTTATTGGGAACACTGGGAGCAGCTGGCCGAGGTTGCAATCAATGCAGGTCTGGGAGGGACACACAACCCCCCAAAATGAGCACAGGAGTTGCGGAGGGGTCCAGGCTTGTGGCATCGGCGAGCACACCCACACACAGACACAGAGACACACCAACAGTATGAACCATCAACAACAACGACTTTTTTATTAACAGAAGGCTTCTCTTTTATGCTTTTTCTTATTTGTCCATGCATACACATGTCACACTCTATTAGCCAAGCACTTCTCTCCACGAGTCTTAGACCATCTCCTGATAGGTAGTTCACATCTCTCCTCATGCTGGTAAGACTCAAAACACATCTTGTTTTTCTCAGTTGTTTTCCTTCTTTCTTCTACTTTCCCATGCCACTGGAAGGCCACAGACTTGTTTTTCTCCACTTTCCCATGCTCACAGCTGCATCCTTCCCAGGCCGAAGGTGTCTTCAGCCCAAAAGTCTCCAACAATGAACTTGTTCCCCTGTATTCCTGCTGAGGAAAGGTACTGGATTGACAATTTTAGTTACTGCTATGGTTACATCATCCTGTTCCACCATTATGGTTTGGTATTTTAGGAACCTCTGTGGAGAAAGCCAACGTCCATCAGGACAGCCGAGACTGTATGGGAGACTAGCACTGTTATTTCCTGGCTTAACATGAACTTTCGTGCTTCTTGGATGTTCAGCACCACAGCTGCAACTGCCCTCAAGCACTCAGGCCAACCTCTGGCTCTAGCATCCAGTTGCTTAGAGAAATATGCCTTGTCTTCTGTATGGGCCCAAGTCTTGTGCTAGTATTCCCAAGGCTATTCCTTGCTTTTTGTGTGAGAATAGGAAAAATGGCTTGCTTAGACCTGGGAGTTCAAGTGCCTTTTTCAGTCTCTTGAAGGCGTTCACTGATTCTTTGTTCCACTGTATTTGGTTTTGCCCTGCACTGGTGAGTGCATACAGCAGTTTAACAAGCATTCCATAGCTGTGAATCCAGAGTCTACACCATCCTGTCATTCCTAAGAATGCACATAGTTCTTTAATGGTCTGGGGTCTAGGAGTCTGACAAATAGCCTCTTTCCAGGCCTGTCCTACAATTCTCTTGCCTGCACTGATTTCATACCCCAGGTAAATTACCTATTGCTGGACCACTTGGGCTTTCTCTCTGAGATACCCAATAACCTTGGAGTTCTGAAAAATTTAACATGCTCACAGTCCATGTTGTGCACACATCTCTAGTTTCAGTGGTTATCAAGCTTGTTGTCCACGTATTGCAACAGATGGCCCTTCCCAGGTGGCACCTCCCAGGACTGGTTACCGAATATAATAGGAGAATTCTTGAAACCTTGAGGCAGCACGGTCCATGTTAATTGGGTTTTTTGACCACTTTTGGTTTTTTCCCATTCAAAGGCAAGTAATTTCTGGCTGGCATCTTGGAGAGGGAGTCAAAAGAAGGCATCTTTTAAATCTGAAACAATAAACCAGTCTAATTTTGGAGTTAATACAGTGAGAAGTTGTATGGATTTGGTACTACTGGATAGAGATCCTCTATAATTTTATTTATAGCTCTCAGGTCTTGTACTAGCCAATATGATCCATCTGGCTTTCAGATTGGAATTAAGAGGGTATTGTAACTAGATTCACACTCTTTCAACAATCCTAATTGCAAAAAATTTTATATAATTGCACAAAAGTATGCTTTCTCAGCTTGGCAAGTGGCTCTTTTTACTATTATATAATAATCTTTTAGTGGTATTAATGCTTGATTTAAGACCGAGTATGTAGCTCCTGTGTCTACTAAAAATTCTACCTCTTTCTGCCTTTCCTTTAGCTCTCAAACAACAATTCAAACTCTTATTCTGTCTTCTATGTTCTTTTCCAAACTCAGCACTCATCTCACTCGCTCACTCACCTTCCTTTCTTAGAAACAGCATGAGTTAAAACAAAGTATCATATTTTAATATTTTATTTTGGGGCCATTTCTTTTTATCTAATTTATAGACTGGCCACCAACTGTTGCAATACTTTATAAGGGTATTTTTGTTTACGCTCCCTCCAGGGGTCCACTTATATTTTTCCAGTGTGCTAAAATGCATCTTAATGGACTTTTTTACGGCACCTCTGCTGTGTTTCCCCCCCATAGCTGGTTATAGATAATGACAACAATGATATCTTATGACTGGTAGCAAATAACACGTGCCACACTTTGCTTGAATATACAGACAACACTTATGACTATGAGTACAGGGGTTAGTTCATGGTCTCTTCTGAATGTTAACTTAAGCATTTTGCTTACATCCCCCCTCATTCATTAGATTGAATCAAATTTTTAAACCTCTCGAGTGTCAGTGAGCTCCACAGGTTCCCAATTACTAAAGTCTTCAATCACTAGAGGCTCATATCTCTTCCGTTTTAAATCTTTTACAAATTCATTCAATATGCCCTTTAATTTTTCAAGCAATTCTTGCCGTTGGATCCCTCGCTCTAATTTTAATTCTGATTGTGCTGAACTCCAATCACTATCTTCTAGGTGAGTCGTTTTTTATGAAACTCTGGTTTTCATTTCAAAATGCTTCTCAATCTAGTCTACTACTTCATGTGTTAAGTGATCAATCCCTGCACCCATCTCTGACTGGCCCCCCTTCCCTGGGAACACAGAAACACAGATAGAGATTCCTAACTTCCTTTCCCGGAGAACACAGAAACACAGAGAGGGATTCCTAACCTCCCTTCCCAGGCAACACAGAAATGCAGATAGGAATTCGTCACTCAGATTGCAGCCAGGCTGCGTCTCATTCACACTTCACTCTTTCTAGGCCAGCCCTCAATCACACACAATAGGTTAATATACACAAGGTACTATGCACTTACAACATAAAACTGCAATACTCTTACATGAATATAAATAACTACAACAACACTCAACAATTATATTCATTAAAGCACACAAGGCACAGGACACTTACAAGAAATACAAATGACTATAACAACAACAATTACTACTACACAGACAGCTCCTACAGGTGTTACCCAGGAGATCATTGCCTAGGTCACTTTTTTTTTTTTTTTTTTTTATGTGTCGGTTTGTTTGTTCGTGTTTTGTTGGGTTTTTGTTGTTGTTGTTTTTTTTTTTTTTTTTGAGAATTACCCCATTCCCTTCTCCTGCTTCTTACACAATCATTAGCAGATCCTTCGGGATACCCCTGCGATCGCCGTGCTGGTACTGGTACCTCCCCACCACCTCCTGGGGACTGTGTCACTGCAGATGTCTCTGTGTGTTTCCAGATAGCCTGGACCCAGCGCGGGCGTCTCCAGTGACTTACAGAGTCCCCCTTTTACCCTCGACAATTAAATGTACCTTGTCTGTAGTTTGTAGGCAAGTCTTGTCCACCTCTGCAGTGAGTGGCTGGGAGAGGAGAACCTCCTAGAAAAGATCTCGGGGTGCGTCCAGGTCGTCCATTCCTCAGTTGATCCTGCAGCCGGGTGGAGAAGCCATCCTGCCGTGGTCGCCAAAAATGACTTGCAGAATAATAGCTGCACAGCCGGGTGGGGATAGAGAGGTGCGTTTATTCGATGCCGGCTGCATGGGGGATTGTTCCACCAAAGATGTGCACACCCGCAAAACCTTGTGCAGTGGTGTTATGCATTGCATGTATTATGTATTCATAACCCCCTTATACACATTTACACTATTCCCGAGAAAAGGCAAATTTATTATACTCAGTTCTTGGAAGTTATTTCCATGTCTTCTCCCTTTGCTCCTCCTTCTTGCGCCTGCATGTTGCTCTCTAGTGGTCGTTTGCGGTGGTCGTGGGGGTGAAGGCCATATGTCTTTCTCCCTTTGTCCTTCTCACCTCTGGTCCAAAACTTGCTTAGGCCAGTTTCCCTGGCAGGCACTGGAAGAACCTTTTGTTTCTTAGAGCATCTTATCTGTTCTTGTAGCCGTTTATGGCCTCAACTATGCAGTCTGTCCTCTTAACTTCAGCAAAAGTTCTTGCACTTATTTTTATTAACTCTTTCAGTGTTAGTTCCTTTACACTTTCAGTGTTAGTTCCTTCATTAGTAGTAACTTATCTTTATTCGGTGTTAGTACCTTATTAATACCTTATATCAGTGATACCTCAGAGCCGGATGGAACAAAAGGGACAGAGACACTGCAGAACTTCATGGAATCAAAGGGCCTTTGTGATGCTCTGGGGCCTCATTCAACCAAAGGGAACTTGGGACACTGTGGAAGCTCATGGGATAAAAGAAATCTTGAGACTGTGTGTGATCTCATGGTGCCATGGAGGAAATGGAAGGCTTAGACAGAGTTTATTGGAGAAGCCTCTCCTTGAGCTGCGAGGTGCAGAAAGGATCCCTTTACTTTCTAAGTCTGTTCTCAGAGAGGAGCTTGGGTGTGACTGGATCCAATCTCAGCCTCAGATTTATTCTATGGTTTAAATTTAAGGAATTATAGAGGTGTGATTAAGTCACTTTTTCCAACAGATTTTAGTGATGGAAAATCAGATATACTTACATAAAATGAATGATTTATTATGACAAATGAATAGACAAAAAACCAGACAAGTGAATCAGAAATTTTTACTACCTTGTGTCAAAGCTAAAATCCTAATAGTACAGTATATTATAGCATCAAATAATACAGTGCACTGTATGAAAGCAATTATTTTAAATCAGCTGTATCACACCAAGCAAAAAGAAACAGTCATTAAGTAGAGATTGACATAACATGAACGTGGGCAGATCTTTCTCTTTCAATGAACCCTTTAGAACTAATGACAAAGAGGTGTCCTTATTTCAGTGGAGAAGCTCCATGTACTTCAGGGAAGTCTGTGGAAGAATCTGCCCTATGAAAGGACTGAGCTTTTATAGTTCTACAGTGAGGGATTGCTAGTCATGTATTTCCAGGCCAGTGAGCAGCTTATCTGTCAAATCCTGCTTCAAAAAGCTGGATGTGGATTTGAAGTTTGGTGGACCAGGCTGGTTTTGTCAGAATTCAACACCAAAACAGCACCTTGGTGCCAGCAGTAACTCAGCACAGAGAGCCTGCACTGTTTGCATTCTCTG
>JAWWEE010000096.1:0-10902 GCA_035221455.1 Xenops minutus | reverse complement strand
GGTCCAGGGACAGGTCTGGGGGTCGAGGGGCTGGTGTGGGGGTCCAGGGACAGGTCTGGGGGTGGAGGGGCCGGTGTGGGGCCAGGTGTGGGGTGCAGGGTGACCCCCCAGGTCCTGGCAGGTGGAGTACGTGATCAAGTGCGACATGTCGGCGCTGCAGAGGGTCCTGTACCGGCACATGCAGGCCAAGGGCGTCCTGCTCACCGACGGCTCCGAGAAGGACAAGAAGGTCTGGGGGCTGGGGGGGCTCGTTTGGGGGGTGGAACCCCCTTTGTAAGCAAGGGAAGGGGGGTGGGGGTCTGGGAGGGCAGTCCTGGGAGGACAATCCTGGGGAGAACAATCCTGGGGAGGACAAACCTGGCAGGACAATCCTGGGAGAACAATTCTGGGAGAACAAACCTGGGGAGGACAATCCTGGCAGGACAATCCTGGGAGGGCAATCCTGGCAGGACAATCCTGGGAGGATGAACAGGGGGAGGACAATCCTGGCAGGACAATCCTGGGAGGGCAATCCTGGCAGGACAATCCTGGGCAGAGCAATCCTGGGAGGATGAACATGGAGAGAACAAACCTGGGCAGGACAATCCTGGGAGGGCAATCCTGGCAGGACAGTCCTGGGAGGACAAACCTGGGAGGACAATCCTGGCAGGACAATCCTGGGAGGATGAACATGGGGAGGACAAACCTGGCAGGACAATCCTGGCAGGACAATCCTGGGAGGATGAACATGGAAAGAACAAACCTGGGGAGGACAATCCTGGGCAGGACAATCCTGGGAGGATGAACATGGAGAGAACAAACCTGGGCAGGACAATCCTGGGGAGGACAATCCTGGGAGGACAATCCTGGCAGGACAATCCTGGCAGGACAATCCTGAGCAGGACAATCCTGGCAGGACAATCCTGGCAGGACAATCCTGGCAGGACAATCCTGGGGTCCCTGGAGGCTCCCAGTGGCTCCTCTGTGGATCCCTGAGATCACAGAATGATTGGAAAGAGCTGTTGGGATCCAAACTAAAAGCTGGAGGTGGGAAATTCCCCATTTCCCAGCTCTGTTCCCCCAAAACAGCCGGGCTGGAGCAGCCCTGGGGGTGCTTTCAAACCTTGAGATGTCCCTGAGCCTGCAGTGGGTGCTCCCAGAGCATTGCTGGGAATGCTGGGGGGGGATGTGGAGGGGGATCCACCCTGATGGATCCCAGAGTGTGACCCTGGGCTGTTCCCTGCAGGGCAAAGGTGGCACCAAGACCCTGATGAACACCATCATGCAGCTCCGCAAGATCTGCAACCACCCCTACATGTTCCAGCACATCGAGGTGGGGCCTGCCTGGCACGGGGCAGAGCCTGGGGAGAGCAGGGCAGGGAGGGACCAGCCTGGGATGGATCCAGTGGAGACAGAGAAACCCAGCCTGGGATGGACCCACTGGAGAGAAACCCAGCCTGGGATCAACCCAGTGGAGAGAAACCCAGCCTGGGAGAAAGCAAAACCTGGGATAAACCCAGCCTGGGAGAAAGCAAAATCTGGGATAAACCCAGCCTGGGATACACTCAGTGGAGAGAAACCCAGCCTGGGATGGACCCAGTGGAGAGAAACCCAGCCTGGGATAAAGCAAAACCTGGGATAAACCCAGCCTGGGATAAAGCAAAACCTGGGATAAACCCAGCCTGGGAGAAAGCAAAACCTGGGATAAACCCAGTCTGGGATAAAGCAAAACCTGGGATAAACCCAGTCTGGGAGAAAGCAAAACCTGGGATAAACCCAGTGGAGATAAACCAGCCTGAGATAAAGCAAAACCTGGGATAAAGCAAAACCTGGGATGAACCCAGCCTGGGATAAACCCAATGGAGATAAACCAAAATCTGGGATAAACCCAAACCAAGAAGAACCATCTGGGGATAAACCAACCAAGGGATAAACCCAACATGAGTCAAACCCAACCCAACAGGGTTAAAGCCAACAGGGATGAAGCAAACTGGGGTTAAACCCAACAGGGATGAACCAAACTGGGGTTAAACCCAACCCAGTGGGGCTAAACCCAACCCAATGGGGCTGAACCCAACCCAATGGGGCTAAACCCAACCCAATGGGGCTGAACCCAACCCAATGGGGCTGAACCCAACCCAGTGGGGCTAAACCCAACCCAATGGGGCTGAACCCAACCCAATGGGGCTAAACCCAACCCAGTGGGGCTAAACCCAACCCAGTGGGGCTAAACCCAACCCAATGGGGCTACACCCAACCCAATGGGGCTAAACCCAACCCAATGGGGCTAAACCCAACCCAATGGGGCTAAACTCAACGGGCATGAGCCAAACCAGGATTAAACCCAACTGGGATGGACCAGTCCAGGGCACTGGGCTCTCCCACCTTCCATCTCTGTTTCCCACCCAAACTGATCCATTCCTGAGGGATCTGGGGAGGGAATGGGGGAGGGAGCAGGGCCTTGGCCATGACCAGCCTGGCCCTGCCCTGGGCTCTTCCAGGGCAGAATTTCGGGGCCATTCCAGGCTCTGACACCGTTTCTCTTCCCCCTTCCAGGAATCCTTCTCGGAGCACTTGGGTTTCACGGGCGGGATCGTGCAGGGGTGAGTCGGGAATCTGGGGGGGTCCTGGGGGGGAAACCCATGGATTTCCAAACTCCAGGGGTTTGTGGGGGCGAGGGATGAGCCAAGCCCAGCCCAGGGTCCCACTGGGGAGACGTCCTGGGCCTGCAGTGCCGGTTCTTGCCCTCTCCAGGCTGGATTTGTACCGTGCCTCGGGGAAGTTCGAGCTCCTGGACAGGATCCTGCCCAAGCTCCGGGCCACCAACCACAAGGTGCTGCTCTTCTGCCAGATGACCTCCCTCATGACCATCATGGAGGACTATTTCGCCTACCGTGGCTTCAAATACCTCAGGCTGGACGGTGGGTGCTGCTCGGGGGGGTGGGGGGCTGGGGGTGCCCCTTGAGGGGGCTGGGGGTGCCCCTCTGGGGTTTTGGGAGGGCTGGAGGTGCCCCTTGAGGGGGCTGGAGGTGCCCCTTGAGGGGGCTGGGGGTGCCCCTTGAGGGGGTTGGGGGCTGGGGGTGCCCCTCTGGGGGGCTGTGGGTGCCCCTCGAGGGGTTGGGGGGCTCTGGGTCCCCCTCTGTGGGTGCCCATTGGGGGGTTGGGGGGCTGGGGGTGCCCCTGGAGTGTGGGGAATGGTGGACACCCCAGTGGCAGCTCATGGGAAGGGGTTTGGGGATGCCAAGGGGGTGTGAAGGGGGATGCAGAGACAGAGGGAGGGATGAGGGGGTGTCAGAGGGGGTGTTGAGGGACACCCCGAGACTGCGAGGGGCAGGAGGGGACAGGGGATGCCAAGGCAGGTGCCAACCTACTGAGGGGGTGTCAAGAGATCCAGGAAGATGTCAAAGTAGGTACTGAGATATCGAGGTGAGGTTGAGGTGTCAAAGGAGATATCAAGATAGATATCAAGGTGGATATCAAGGTGGATATCGAGGTAGATATCAAGGTAAATATTAAGATATCAACGTACAAATTAAGGTAGATATCAAGGTGTCAAAGGAGATATCAAGGTAGATATCAAGGTGGATATCAAGGTAAATGTCAAGGTGGATGTCAAGGTATCACAGGAGATATCAAGGCAGATATTAAGGTATATATTGAGGTATCAAGGTGGATATCAAGGTAGATATCATGGTGTCAAAGGAGATATCAAGGCAGATTTTGAGGTGTCAAGGTGGATATCGAGGTGGATATCAAGGTGTCAAAGGAGATATCAAGGTAGATATTAAGGTGGATATCAAGGTAAATGTCAAGGTGGATGTCAAGGTATCACAGGAGATATCAAGGCAGATATTAAGGTAGATATTGAGGTACCAAGGTAGATATCAAGGTGGATATCAAGTTAGATATCAAGGTGGATATCAAGGTGGATATCAAGGTGGATATCAAGGTAGATATCACGGTGTCAAAGGAGATACCAAGGCAGATATTGAGGTGTCGAGGTGGATATCGAGGTTTTCAAGTGGATAACAAGGGAGATGTCCAGATAATCAAGGTGATGTCAGGTTGATGTCAGGTTGATGTCAAGGTGATGTCAGGTTGATGTCAAGGTGATGTCAAGGTTCATGTCAAGGTGATGTCAAGGTGTTATTAAGGTGATGTCAAGGTGATATCAAGATATTGAAGGTGGTTCACATCAAGGCATCAGGGAAGGTGTTGGGGAGTACAGAAATACAGCCCTGGGGGTGGAGAGCAGGTCTGGGGATACAGAGACAGACAGAGCCGTGGGGGGCAGGTGAAAATGGGGGGTGAAGGAGCAAAGGGGCCCAAAGGGCTTTGAGGGCACCGGGGTGGACCTTAATGTCTGAGAGGGGCATCAGGGGAGATAACGAGCTGTTCATAGATAATGATCAATACCCTGATATCAGGATATCAACATTGATAACAAGCTGTCGATAGATAATGAGCAATACCCTGATATCGGGCTATCAAAGTCAATAATGAGGTGTCGATAGATAATGATCAATACCCTGATATCGGGCTATCAAAGTCAATAATGAGGTGTCGATAGATAATGATCAATACCCTGATATTGGGATATCAAAGTCAATAACAAGGTGTCGATAGATAATGATCAATACCCTGATATCGGGCTATCAAAGTCAATAACAAGGTGTCGATAGATAATGATCAATACCCTGATATCAGGTATCAATATCAGTATCAGGGTTGATGTCAGGACAGCCATGGGGACACTGAGAGGGGGTCCGAGGGGATCCAGTCCCACCCAGCCCAGCCCTGATCAATCCCGGGGGGTTCCCGGGATTCCAATCAATCCCAATCAATTGATTGATCCGAATTGGGGGGCGTGGCCTGTCCCCTGATGGGGGTTGCTCTGGGTTGGGGGGCTCAGCGAGGCCAGAGTGACCCCACTGGGTACCAGTGACCCCTGTGCCAGGACAGAGTGACCCCACTGGGTAACCAGTGACCCCTGTGCCAGGCCAGAGTGACCCCTCAGGGGGAGTGACCCCTGTGCCAGGACAGTGACCCCACTGGGTACCAGTGACCCCTGTGCCAGGACAGTGACCCCTCAGGGGGAGTGACCCCTGTGCCAGGCCAGAGTGACCCCCTGTGCCAGGACAGTGACCCCTGTGCAGGACAGTGACCCCTGTGCCAGGCCAGAGTGACCCCCCTGTGCCAGGCCAGAGTGACCCCCCTGTGCCAGGCCAGAGTGACCCCTCAGGGGGAGTGACCCCTGTGCCAGGACAGAGTGACCCCACTGGGTACCAGTGACCCCTTTGGATGGCAGTGACCCTCCTGTGCCAGGCCAGAGTGACCCCCTTGGGTGGCAGTGACCCCGTTGGGTGGGAATGACCCCTTTGGGTGGCAGTGCCCCCTGTGCCAGGCGAGTGACCCCGTTGGGTGGCAGTGCCCCCCGTGCCAGGCCAGAATGACCCCGTTGGGTGGCAGTGACCCCATTGGGTGGCAGTGCCTCCTGTGCCATGGCAGTGCCCCCTGTGCCATGGCAGTGACCCCTCCATGCCAGGCCAGAGTGACCCCGTTGGGTGGCAGTGACCCTGTTGAGTGGCAGTGCCCCCCGTGCCATGGCAGTGCCCCCCGTGCCAGGCCAGAGTGACCCCACTGGGTACGAGTGACCCCTTTGGATGGCAGTGACCCTCCTGTGCCAGGCCAGAGTGACCCCCTTGGGTGGGAATGACCCCCTTGGGTAGCAGTGACCCTGTTGGGTGGCAGTGACCCCTTTGGGTGGCAGTGACCCCTTTGGGTGGCAGTGCCCCCCGTGCCATGGCAGTGCCCCCCGTGCCATAGCAGTGCCCCCCGTGCCAGCCCCTGGCCCCTCCCCGTGCCATGGCAGTGCCCCCCATGCCATGGCAGTGCCCCCCGTGCCATGGCAGTGACCCTGTTGGGTGGCAGTGACCCTGTTGAGTGGCAGTGCCCCCCGTGCCATGGCAGTGCCCCCCGTGCCATGGCAGTGACCCCCGTGCCAGCCCCTGACCCCCCCCGTGCCCTTGGCAGGCACCACGAAGGCCGAGGACCGGGGGATGCTGCTCAAGACGTTCAACGAGCCGGGCTCCGAGTACTTCATCTTCCTGCTGAGCACCCGGGCGGGGGGGCTGGGCCTCAACCTGCAGTCTGCTGACACCGTCATCATCTTCGACAGCGACTGGAACCCACACCAGGTACCCCGGGCTATACTGAGGATAAAATGGGGCTTTTTGGGACCTGCAGGTCCTGGTGATCCCACTGTCATCCTTTGGGGATCCCTGAGCCCATCCCACATCTCCCCTCTGGATTTTGAGGATAAAATGGGGCTTTTTGGGACCTACCTGGTCCTGGTGATCCCATTACTGAATCCCTATTACCTTTTAGGATCCCTGAGCCCATCCCACATCTCCCCTCTGGATTTTGAGGATAAAATGGGGCTTTTTAGGACCTACACGGTCCTGGTGATCCCACTGTCATCCTTTGGGGATCCCTGAGCCCATCCCACATCTCCTCCCTGGATTTTGAGGATAAAATGGGGCTTTTTAGGACCTACACGGTCCTGGTGATCCCACTGTCATCCTTTTAGGATCCCTGAGCCCATCCCACATCCCCCCTGTGGATTTTGAGGACAATCCCAGGCTTTTTGGGACCTACCTGGTCCTGGTGATCCCACTGCTGTATCCCTGTTGTCCTTTGGGATCCCTGAGCCCACCCCACATCTCCACTGTGGATTTTAAGGATAAAGGGGAGCTTTTTGGGACCTACACAATCCTGGTGATCCCATTGCTGAATCCCTGTGATCCCATTGGTGATCCCTGAGCTCATCCCACATCTTCACTGTGGGTTTTAAGGATAAAGAGGAGCTTTTTGGGACCTGCCCAATCCCTGTGATCCTTTGGGATCCCTGAGCCCATCCCAGTGTATCTGGAGCCCCATCCCAGTGTCCCTGCCCCGCTCCCCAGGACCTACAGAATCCTGGGGATCCCACTGGTGATCCCTGAGCCCATCCCACATTTCCAATGTGGATTTTAAGGATAAAGGGGAGTTTTTTGGGACCTACAGAATCCTGGGGATCCCATTGCTGAATCCCTGTGATCCTTTGGGGTCCCTGAGCCCACCCCAGTGTATCTGGAGCCCCCCCCAGTGTATCTGGAGCCCACCCCAGTGTACCTGCAGCCCACCCCAGTGTATCTGGAGCCCACCCCAGTGTACCTCCAGCCCACCCCAGTGTACCTGGAGCCCACCCCAGTGTACCTGCAGCCCACCCCAGTGTACCTGCAGCCCCCTCCCAGTCTCCCTGTCCCCCCTTCCCCAGGACCTACACAATCCTGGGGATCCCTGAGCCGATCCCAGTGTACCTGGAGCCCACCCCAGTGTATCCTGCAGCCCACCCCAGTGGATCTGGAGCCCACCCCAGTGTACCTGCAGCCCACCCCAGTGATCTGGAGCCCCCTCCCAGTATCCTTGCCCAATCCCTGTGATCCTTTGGGATCCCTGAGCCCTTCCCAGTGTACCTGGAGCCCACCCCAGTGTATCTCCAGCCCACCCCAGTGTATCTGGAGCCCATCCCAGTGTATCTGGAGCCCATCCCAGTGTATGTGGGGATCCCATTGTCATTCCTGGGGGTCCCTGAGCCCACCCCAGTGTACCTGCAGCCCACCCCAGTGTACCTGCAGCCCCTCCCAGTGTATCTCCAGCCCACCCCAGTGTATCTCCAGCCCACCCCAGTGTCCCTGCAGCCCCTCCCAGTCTCCCTGTCCCCCCCCCCAGGACCTGCAGGCCCAGGACCGTGCCCACCGCATCGGGCAGCAGAACGAGGTGCGGGTGCTGCGGCTGTGCACGGTGAACAGCGTGGAGGAGAAGATCCTGGCAGCTGCCAAGTACAAGCTCAACGTGGACCAGAAGGTGATCCAGGCGGGCATGTTCGACCAGAAATCCTCGAGCCACGAGCGCCGTGCCTTCCTGCAGGCCATCCTGGAGCACGAGGAGCAGGACGAGGTGAGCCCCGGGGGAGCCACTGCCCAGGGACTGCAGGGGTCAGGAGCCACAGAGAGAGACAAACAGAGGTCAAAAATAAAGGGAAAGGGAAAAAAAAAGCCAAATGAGCCCCACCCAAAGAGACAGGAGCATGTGTGGAGTTTGTGGCTGCGGGAGAAGCGTCGGGAGCAGGCGGGGGATTGACAGCCCTGGAGACTGAATCCCTGTGTTTATCCACAGAGCAGGCAGAGCAGCTGCCCCCACGCTGCCCCCTCCCTGTGCCTGGGCGCTGACTCGGAGGAAGCACCTCTAAAGGTGAGCGGGGTCCTTCAGTCTCCACGCCCACTCAATCCTCCCGCCACGGCCACGGCCACGGGCACTGCAGGGACAGCAGGGACAGGACAGGCAGAGAGGGCAGAGCGGCACGGGGGCCACAGGGACAGGGAGAAAATGGGGGAAAGAGGAGAGAAAACGGCACTAAAATGGCCAAAAGGGAGAGAAAATGGGAGAAAAAGGAGAGAAAACGGCACTAAAAGGGCCAAAAGGGAGAGAAAATGGGAGAAAAAGGAGAGAAAGTGGCACTAAAATGGCCAAAAATGAGGAAAAACAGGGGAAAAATCAGAGAAAATGGCACTAAAATGGCCAGAAAAAGAGAAAAGGGCCCCAGAGAGACAGCATGGACAGGGACAGGCAGAGAGGGCAGAGCAGCATGGAAAGGGCCAGGGAGGAGGAGAAACGGGGAGAGAGGAGAGAAAACAGCACTGAAATGGCCAAAAGGGAGAGAAAGTGGCACTAAAATGGCCAAAAGGGAGAGAAAAAAGGAGAAAAAGGAGAGAAAATGGACAAGGAGTGAGAGAAAATGGCACTAAAATGGCCAAAAGTGAGAGAAAGTGGCACTAAAATGGCCAAAAATGAAAGTGGCACTAAAATGGCCAAAAATGAAAGTGGCACTAAAATGGCCAAAAGTGAGAGAAAATGGGAGAAAAAGGAGAGAAAATAGGGGAAAAAGGAGAGAAAGTGGCACTAAAATGGCCAAAAGGGAGAGAAAACGGGGAAAAAATGAGAAATATTGGCAGTAAAATGGCCAGAAAAAGAGAAAAGGGCCCCAGAGGGATAGCAGGGACAGGGACAGACCTGACAGACACAGGGGAAAATGGCACTAAAATGCGAGAAAATGGCGAAAAATGGGGAAAAAATGAGAGAAAAGGGGCAAAAGTGAGAGAAAAGAGACACAAATGAGGAAAAACGGGCCAAAAATGAGAGCAAAGGACTCCAGAGGGACAGCAGGGACAGGAACAGCCCCGAGAGACACAGGGGAGAAAATGAAGAGAAAAGGGGCAGAAAAGAGAGAAAAGGGACAAAAATAGGGAAAAAAACCCCCCAAAAATGACCAAAAATGAGGAAAAAGGACCAAAACTGAGATGAAATGGCCAAAAATGAGGAAAAAGGACCAAAACGGAGACAAAATGGCCAAAGCCAAGAGAAAACCCCCCCAGAGTGGCCACAGGGGGAGAAAAAAGGAGAGAAAAAGGCCAAACATGAGAAAAAACAGCCAAAAATGAGGAAAAAACGGCCCTGAAATGACCAAAATGGGCTGAAAGTGGCCAGGAATTGCAAAAACCAAAATAAGGCAAAAATGAGGTAAAAAGGCACCAAAAGGGGCAAAAACGGGCTGAGAAGTGACAAAAATGGGTCAAAGGAGCTGAAATGGGCCTGGAAATGGCAAAGAATGAGCTGGAAATGGCCAAAAATGGGGGTGAAATGGCCAAAGTCAATGAAATGGCCCCAAAAGAGCTAAAAATGAGTAAAAAAGGAGTCAAAAGTGAGAAAAAACGAGCCTGAAAGCACAAAAAGTGAGAAAAACAGCCTGGAATGAGCAAAGGGAGAGGAAAACACCCCAAAATGGGGAAATGGTAACAAAATGCCCCAAAAATGGGCTAAAAACACCCAAAATGAGCTAAAAACACCCAAAAAATATGAGCCAAAACCACCCAAAATGGGCTAAAACCACCCAAAAATGAGCTGAAGTGACACTGAAGCACCAAAAATGGCCAAAGACACCCTAAAATGGCCCAAACTGGGCAAAACACACCAAAACTACCCAAAAAGGAGTGAAACCCCTCAAAAATGAACAAACCCCACTGAAACCACCCAAAACCAGGTGAAAACACCCCAAAACGAGCAAAACCCACTGAAACCTCCCAAAAATGAGTGGAAACACCCCAAAACGAGCAAAACCCAATAAAAGTACCCAAAAAATGAGTGAAAACACAGTAAAAGACCCCAAAATGAGTGAAGCGATCTGAAACCACCCAAAAATGGGTGAAAACACCCCAAAATGAGCAAAACTCACTGAAACCACCCAAAAATGAGTGAGAACACCCCAAAATGAACAAACCCCAGCGAAACTACCCAAAACCAGCTGAAAACCCCCCAAAATGATCAAACCCCAGCAAAACTACCCAAAAACGGGTGAAAACCCCCCAAAATGACCAAACCCCACCAAAACCAGCTGAAAACCCCCCAAAACGATCAAACTCCACCGAAAGCTCCCAAAAATGGGTGGAAAACCCCCCAAAAGGACCAAACCCCACCAAAACCACCCAAAACCAGCTGAAAACCCCCCAAAACAATCCCCGCCCCCCCCCAGAGGAGCCTGGAGGGCCCTGGGAGGGGAAGGAGCAGGGGGGGACCCCAAGCTCCCCATTTGGGGGTCCAGCCCATTTGGGGTCCGGCCCATTTGGGGGGTCCAGCCCATTTGGGGTCCAGCCCATTTAGGGGTCTGACCCATTTGGGGGTCTAACCTGTTTTGGGGGTCCCAGGCAGTGTCGGGGGGTCCAGCCCATTTGGGGTCCGGCCCATTTGGGGGTCCAGCCCATTTGGGGTCTGGCCCATTTGGGGTCCGGCCCATTTGGGGGTCCCAGGCAGTGTCGGGGGGTCCAG
>JAWWEE010000088.1:30104-68767 GCA_035221455.1 Xenops minutus | reverse complement strand
TACCTCTCCTTATTTGTTGTAGCCCATCCTTTTTTTCCCTTTATTGTCACAGACCTGTTAATCTCCTCCCCGAACCATGCCTAGTTTCTAGTTCCTTCTAGCTAGCCCCTATAAAACCCTTTTACCCTGTTTAATAAACGGCCATTTCACCTTATCCCTCGTTCCGTGTGGAGTGTTCCTTCCTGTTATCCCGTTCAGGTCTGTGTCACACATTGGCCTTTTTAGCCACCAGCATGCTTGTAGCAAGCATGGGTAGAGCCCTTGTAAATTTTCATTTGCGAAGCCTAGCCATGATGATGATGAATTCAATCTTTATTCTCTGCCTATGTTTTGACACCACCATATATAAGGACCGTAATGGGTAATAAAAGCAAAAAACTTATAATTTGCTAATCAAATTAAAACTTGAGAAAGTTTTCTTAAAGTTGCCAAATGTTATGATTGCTAGGTTTTCTTGAATTGTTAAATGTCATGTTGTATTCTGTTCTACTTGTTTAAGCTGCTGAATGTTAAACCACAATGTTATGTATGTTATGCCAGCTATAAGTTTTGGAGTGTACTGATAAGGAAACGGAGAGAAAGCTGTGTGGCTGGAATGGTGTGATAAAAACAGGACTCACCGCCTTCATCCCTGGAAAGGGGGGAAAGACCGACCCCCCCAGCAACAGGACAGAGCCTGGAACGGGAACGAAGTGGACTTTGATTGGAAGATTTGAGGGAAAGAGAGAACGAAGTGGATTGTGACCGGAGGAGCCTAAAAGAAAACCAAGGGTATAAAAGCAGACTAGAGACTCACTAAGTTTGCCGTCCGTTGCGGAGCAGGAGACTCCCCGGCTGTCCAGCGCGCTGCTTTGCTCATTTGCCTTTAATTTTGATTTTAATAAATCTTTGATATTTAAATTTTAAATAGACTAGTCTTATTGACTATAACAAGGGGGCATAGCCTAGGACCCCAATGGGTGGACCACCAAGAGAAATGCAAATTATGATTGGTTATATCTGTCAATTGTTAGGAAGAGTATAAAAACTGTAACATTACAGGGAGTGGGCTTCTTTGGGGATTTCTGGATGCAGACCAAGATCCTTGTGGAATCAATGCGCATTTTGTAGGTCCAGCACAGGCCTAAAGCCTCCAAACTCCCAATAAAAGTATTATCTATCTTTCTCCATTAATGTCTTCTCTGAGTGCCTATCTTCCAGGATTTTAGGCATCAATGGGATGATGTGTTCAATTGGTTACATTTAGATAGTCTATCCACCGGAATTAAAAAGGTTGTAATGTTCTTGGTGCTACGATTATTTGCCCTTTTGGTCATAATGTTGGTTGTTCCCTGTCTGATTGTGTGCATTGGGAATATGATAACACGTAGTTTCTCCCAAGTTTATCTTCTTTAGAAAATAAAAAATCGGAAGATGTAGGAGTCCAGGAATTTGAAGACTGGAGAAAGGACATCAAACCTTGGACCTTCCGTAGTGAAGAGACTGATATTTGAAGACTTTGGACTGTTTTACCACAAGCGTTTTGGGTTTTGTATTGTGTTTTTCAGTGTCTTGCATTATCCCCTATATTTTGTATTGTAAGTTCTGGAAAATTCCCTCATCCCTCATGGCCCTGAAACCTGCCCTCTCATTGGTTGATTTTTTGCAGCAGTTTTCCCAATATGGTTATCCCGTGCTATTTTGCATACTCCTCCCTTTCTCCCCCCAAGTTACACCCCCTTCTAGAGAGTTCTCGCCCTCCCCTCTATAAGGCAGGAACCATCTTAATAAAGTGCCATTTTGTCCCTGGAACCCAGAAGTGTGCAGACTCTTCTTTCCCGAAGCAGAGCCACAAAGCGGGGGATTCCTCAATGGGACCAGCACAGCAGAGCATGTGTGAAGATGAGCTGTGAAAAGTTCAAGGAAGGATGACTACCCAAAAAGATCACCTAACGAGGGAGGAAGATAAGAAGGTGACTACTGCAGAAGGAAGTGCGCAGGTGCCAGCCGAGCAATGCTGCGCAGTCAAGGGAGCCATGCATAATGCATAGGACTCTTAATTAGAGCAGAGCATAAAGAGCTGCAAACTTGGCAGTTCAGTAGAGCATGTCTTCGGAGGAATTATCCTTCCCACTCCCAGCGCCTAAATAAAATGAATACCTGATACTCAAAAGACAAAAAATCTCTGAGTGGTCTTTTCAGGCCAGAATTTGGTATGAGTAGCAACTACGCATTGTAACATCTTGGTGAAAACTAATAACTTCCCACCCCTTTCAAATAAAATCAGATAATTTCAAAGTCATAGTTACTGCTGATAGGTAAGACCACTTATCTGCTTAAGCAAAACTACAAAGATTGCAGACTAGCTCTGGCAGGCAGAAAAAGTTGCAAGAACATCAGAAGTACATTTATAAGCAGGAATTTTTTACAAATGGCTCTTATACACCATCCTTACATTCACATTTAGGCTTAGACACCCAACTCTAAAAAAATAATTTTTAAAAAAATCATTCTCAAGGAATTATCAGAAATTGTAGAATTAGGCTTCAAGGTGGCACAGAGTATGTTCAGCATCTTTGCTGGTGACATGGACAGTGGGACTGAAGTGCATCCTCTGCAAGTTTGCTGCCAACACCAAGCTGTGGTGTGCAGTCAACATGCTGGAGGGCAGGGATGCCATCCAGAGGGACCCTGGCAGGCTTGAGAGGTGGGACCTTGTTATAGTTTCAAAATCTTTCATGGAAATTTTTTTTCCTGTCCGTTACCAGCACTGTGGTTTGTGTTAGAAATAGAGCTGGAGTTTTGCTGAAGCCAGAATCGATCCACTGTCCTCCCCTCCCTGATTTGATTTAGGAAAGAGGAGAAGAGGGAGGAAGGGATAGTTGAGTTTCTGGCAGTTGGAACTTGGAGTGTTTTGAACCTGTTTTTTGAGCCTTTTTGTGGGAGTGGGGGTCTCGGGCAGGTAGGAGGATTGGGCCATGCTGTGAGCTTCCTAGTACTAGCCAACAGGAGTGGAAGCAGGGACCCCTGGCCGGGCAGGGTTTAAAAACCTCTGATTCTTGCTGGACTGTGTATATCTCCTAGGCCAGAGGGGACACACCAAATCAGCTGAATTTGTTAAATAAAAAGTTTAGTTTTGCTTCGACGACTTTGTCCCCTTCTGAATTTTATTGGCAAGTGCAAGCATTTCTCACATTTGGGAGTTAGAAGCCAGGACGGGATGGCTTGTTGGGGCCCAGCCCCCTACGACCTGCTCTCAGAGCCAGATGTCTAAAGCCTAAATGAAGGGCTGGCTGATAGCCCAGTGATGGCTGGGGAGAAGACTGGGGGGACATGGGGGGACAGAGAGGTTTCATGAGGTTTGCAACACTTTTCTCCTCCAGCTCCTTGGGTGCCAGCTGCCATTTGCTGGGCTGGGGGAAGCACTTGGAGGGGGTTCCTGGCTTGGCCCCGACCCCATGCACCCTGTGCCATTCTGCTGGGGAGCAGTCACAGCTGCCTGGATTCGCTGCAGACTCCTCGAGGGGCTGACGACCCACCCCTACGCTTTTTTCAGACAAAGGACAGTAAGAGAAAGTGCTTGCACAACCCACGGGAAGGGTTTTATCCCATTCCTGTGGTCACCATTCCCTCCTGAGTTTTGGAGCTAGTGCCTCTCCCTGTCCCCCATCTTTGCCTCAAAGGAGCCCATGGGTCATCACAGCCACTGCCTCCCAAGGCACAGCATCACCTCCTGGCATTTGTGAATACAACTGCACCGAAGGGGCAAGAGAGAGGACTTGATTTGTTTGAAAGTTTTGGTTATGGTGTTGCTGTTTGTTCTGTTCTGGTTATAAATATATATATATGTATCTGTAGTACAGAACTGTTATCCTTTCTCTACACATTTTCTGATTAAAGTCTCTTAATTTCAAAGGTTGTGGTGCTTTTTGGGAAGGGCGCCCTTTCTAGTCCAGAAGGGTTCCTCGCTTTCCTTGACAGACATCTTAGTTTTTTTTAAACTGAGACAGCCCTCATGGAGTTCAACAAAGCAATGTCCTCCACCTGGGCTGGGGCAATCCCAGGCACATGTACAGGTTGAGTGAAGTGATGGGGAGCAGCCCCAAGGAGGACTTGGAGGTGATGGTTGATGAAAAACTCCACATGACCCATCAATGTGCACTCACAGCCCAGAAAGCCAAATACATCCTGGGCTGCATCAGAAGAAGCATAGCCAGCAGGGCAAGGGAGGTGATTATCCCTCTCTACTCTCCTCTTGTGAGACCCCTACTCGAATACTGTGTCCAGCTCTGGTGCCCCCAGTGTAAGAAGGACAGGGAACTGTTGAAGCAAGTCCAGAGGCACCCAAAAGTTGACTGAGGGACTGAAGCACCTTCCCTACAAAGACAGGCTGAGAAAGTTGGGGCTGTTCAGCCTGGAGAAGAGAAGATTGTATGGCCCTACAGGGAAGCTGGACACAGACTCTTTTTCAGGAACTGTAGTGACAGAACAAGGGAGAATGAGTACAAAGTGAAAGAGGGGAAATGTAGGTTAGATATACAAAAGAAATTCTTTAGTGCGAGGCTGGTCAGCTGCTGCAACAAGTTGCCCAAAGAAATTGTGGAAGGCCATTTCCTGAAAGAGTTCAAGGCTAAGTTGGATGGGGATTTGGGAGATGCCCATGGCAGGGGGCTTAGAATGAAATCTTTGAAGTCCCATCCAACCCAGGCTATTCTGTGATTCTATGTAATAACATGTTTTAGATGTTGAACAGGCCACAAGGAATTTTTGATTACAGAGTTTATATATAGCCCTTCTGCAATCAAATTTTAAAGTGGGAAGTGAGGATACCACACTGGCATTAAGGCATGGTGGCAGCCCCCTTGAACAGTATTTTAGTTTCAATTTAATGTTCTCCACTGTATTTAAGGACCTGAGCAGTAAGCAAGACTTTGAATTACATCACAAACAGTAACCACTGAAGTCCATAAAACTGGGCTACTGTGTAAGTAGGGGGGGGGTCCTCACATGTATGAATTAATTCAGCATGCTACCAACAGTGCTGCTAGAATAAAAATAAAGCATTTTTATGGTTCCCCCACCCCCCTACTATTTAGGTAAGAAAGCTGTGCTTTTTTTTCTAACAAGATAAAAAATGGCAAATATGGCATCCACATTGTTTTCATTTTGTGATTACCTAACTAAAACTAGTCTCCATTTCCTCAGTAGAGGACTGACTGCAATGTTTTCATAATAGAGAACATTGGAACATTCAAAGGATACAAATGGGCACTCTTTGGAACAATACTGGTTCTTTTGCAAAGGTTTTGGAATATTTTATACTTTCAATAAGAACAATCATAAGAAAAGCCCTAAGGCTAAGGTTTGTCAGTTGTGCTAAAACGTACCATATGTGCTAAATGCATGTCTAAAACAAACTGTGCACCATAAAAGTATTTGTGTGCTTCCTTAAGCACTCACAAAAGTATACACAGATCTTTCTTCATATAAGCTCACACCTGAACACACAACAATAGATACTCTGGGGGAGGGCAGGGCAGGGCCTTCTTGAATTCAGTCACCTCCAACACCTGGATGCTTCTTGCATGCTCCCAGGGAAGTCTGACTTGGAGGCAGACACTATTCAGAGTAGCCTTCACTTGGTAGGGAAAAATGAAAAAACAGTTGTCATGTAGTTTGCTTGTGTGAATCTGTGCCTCCTGGATCCTAGGAAGGAACAAGGCTTAAGGAGATGAGGCAGAAAGAGACTGTAAAGACAGCAGCTTCTAGTTTTGGAGGCTAACCAAAAAGGCAGGAATCTTCTGATGAACACACAGTTGATGATTCCTAATCGTGTGAACAAAAGCTGAAATAACTTATTTCAGAAACAAACATATTTTACTCCATGAAGCTAATGGAAATTTTGCCATCACTCATGATGGTAGTTTGTAAAGTCCAAAGTTGTGCAGACGTTTGATAAGGAAAAGGGAATTTTAGAAGCTGCAGTGCTTACATATAGATCTTAGAAAGTTAGGAGCTTTGGGTTTTGGGGTGGGCTTTTTTCCCCCCAAGAAATAGTACCAATAGGAAGAAAGGACTGCCTTTCATACTTTAAACTCTTTCTCCCCATTTATCACTCACATCTATGAATTACTGATGCTAATTGTGAAGAGTTCTTCTCTCATGTCTGACAGACAATTGTACAGTAGTAATAAAAAAGTCCATGGTTTGGCAGGAGACAAGCTGTTAATTGTACATACAGCTTTTAGGAAAGGCAGAATTACTGTTTTCCCAGACCTCCCATACCACATCTTTTGGTTCAACGTTGTATTATTTAAGACTAACAATATCAAAACAATGGAATTTAAAAAATGAAACTGTCAGCTTTATGGAACTGGCTTTTAAAAACAAGCCATCATTCTCTCTTACTCATGAGCTGAGTTCATCCTTACTCCCAGTGGAAAGGGCCAGGCTCTGTGGTACCTGGTACACCAGTTCATCAGCGCTGCCTGGCCCCGGCTGCCCCTTTGGTATATCATACAGTGCCTGTGCTGATGAGGCACTGTCTGTCCTAGATAACAATTTACTGCAAGTTCCAACCAGTGGAGGAGCTTGATTCCCTGCAGCTTTGAAGGTGGAAATAGAAGGAACTCCGAGAGGTGTGCTGGGATGGCTGGACATGTCCATGATTATTGGAGTTGCGTACTCTGGTCCAGTTATAGGCAGTGGTTCGGCATAGGCGTGGTAAACTTCTTGTATGGGTGAATTGTAAGGGTCCAAATCAGCGTAACTTGCTTCTTTTCCTTCCTCTGGTTTAAAGGTTGATCTCTGATGAAGCGTGCCAACAATTCCCCCTACCAGGGGCTGAGCATATTCTGTGTTGCAAGCCCCAACAAAACACACTTAATGGAACGTTTTTTACAGCACCATCACATTAAATACAATCTGTCAATAGTCTCACAGAGATTATTATTATCCTAGATCAAACCAGTGGTCCATCTCTGTCCACCAGTGCCCATCGCTTTGGAAAAGGATTCCTTTCCACCTAATAGTTAAAGCCATTGGGAAAGCCACAACATCCCCATTTCTTAGGTTTGTACTTTCCTGGTGAGCTGAAACTTCCCATGCTGCAAATCTGCCTGAAAACAAAGCTTATTGAAATGTTCTTCCCTGCAAAATTAGATTTAAATGAAATTATCCTGCCTGGCTTTGAATAAAAATGGTCCTGGGGGTGGAGGTTTTGTTCTCTGAGGGGGGGAAGCCTGCATGTGGTCAGCTGAGATGTTTTAGTTCAACAGAGAATTCCAGTTACAAAAGCTGGAGTGAGAAACCTGGCTAGCTAGGTAAAAACAGATAAGCAGCCAAAAAGAGAAAAGCAATTCTGCCTGCAGTGAAGCTGTAATTCTGCACATCTGCCTAAACTGCCATCAGCATGTAAGCAAAGAGATAAAGGAACAGTCAGTCATCTTGCTCTCATGCCTGGGCCACCAGGAAAAGGGCATGTGCCATTACAGTAACGCCTCCTTTTCCGTATCACAAAGATGATTTAATCCATATAGTGAGTGTAGGCAACCAAGTGCCACATTTCAGCTTTGTGCATAAACATACTGCAATGACATTATTTGCAGTGCATGAAAATATAAACAATTCTTCAACTCTTTATGGGGTTTAAGAACAACTACAAGAAACTTTCAGTTACTGCACTGACGTAGGCAAGTGTCTCTCTACAGCACATCAAGTCAATACATAGTCAGAGATCTGAAGAAGGCTGCATTTTAAGAAATGTGCTTAGCCACAGAACTATCCACTTCTCCTCTATTCCCCCCCAAAAACAGGAAATTACGAAATGTAGCCAAATTCCTGATATTTCTTGGCATATCATATATATATATACATTACATGACCCACAAAAACAGTGAAATGTACCTGCAGACTCTGTTTGCAACATTGTTGGGACTTCTCTTGGTCTTAGGTGACTAATTTCACTGCTGCTGTAGCGTACAGGAGTTTCTTCATGTTCTGCTGATTTGGTTGGGAGAAACTGCTTCATTCCTTTCCACCATCCTTCACATGGATTAAAAAAGAAAACAAACAAACCACCCAAGACTGCATATATACTGTGTTTTAAGCTACTTAAAATATTTTTTTCACCACAGGTTATATTTCGTAGTAGCAGGTAAATAACTCAATTTATTTGCATGTCCCCAAGGTTACAAGTTATTTTAGTACTTTCTTGTGGACTGAAGAGGCAGAGGTGACATGACTCTCACCCAGTCAACCTGTCTGAACACTCCATTCCTTAGAACAGCTGCACAACTGCTGCAGTCCAGTGACTCCATCCCTGCATGGCCATCAGCAGCAGTTCCAGGGTTGCTCAGCCCATTAATTAGCTCATACAACACAACACAGAAAACACTAAAGTCAGCCATGATTTTACAGAATCTCAGTTATAATTAGAAGTACATTTAATTAATGTGGTTCCTGGTTGTTAGTGTCATGCTTCTAACTAACATTGTTGAAAAAGGTTCATCAGTAAATATTTGCAACAACGTGAAATATAGAGGGTTTTAACTTCAGTGGAAATGAAAAGGAGTGACAGTGGCCATGAACGCTTTCTTGAGAGAAAGTAGGGAGGGGTTGGTTGTTGTTAGGCTCCCCCCAATCCCTTCCCCTGTTAGCCAGAGCCATTTTACATTTGCTGCCCATTACATGTTTCATTCTAGCTGGTGCTAAGAAACCATTCTGTAAGTAAACTCCAAGAAGCAGGAGCTTTAAAACCACAGAATATCTAACAAAATCTGAGGTAGCCTGTGGGAAGAGAAAGTGGTTCCACAGAGAATGGCAACAACATTATTTTGATGCTATATTTGGCCACATTTCCTTTTAAAACAGACCTGCACACTGAAACTCTTAAAATTAAGCAAACAGACATGCAATAAATAAAAATACAGCCATTAAGAAGTTTCTTGTCTAAAGGATAAGGCATACTTAAAACTGTCAAACACAGAGATATGGAAGTTTTGAACATGAGGACAGAGAAGTGAAGCACAGTCATACAACAGCACAAACCCAACTGCTGCAGCTGCCCTTTGCCCTGTGGCACAAGCATTTTCAGGACAATTGTAAAGGAATGCTTGGTGTAATTTTTTGATCTGAAGTTTGTGAGGAACAAGACAGTAGGATGGAAAATACACCTAAAAGGGGCTCAGAGACTCCCACATGCTTACAAGGGCAATGAAGAAAGGCAAGACTTTTGACAGACTTTGTACATTAAGATGAAAGTTTTTTCTGCAGGACAAAAAAGGTACCACATAGATGATTATCAAATGTATAAAGATATTCTTTATAAATTACTTTTTCCCTCTTGTTGTCAAAGAGGTTCTGTACTCTCGTCACTAAAAAAAAAAATCTGAAGCTGTCAGTTCTAACAGGAGACAAAACATTTTCTATTTCTGATTTAAAAAAAAATCAGAGGAAGAAACAGTTACATTTGTCCAGAAGAGAAATTCAGTGTTCACTATGCCTCCATCAGTTAGCATTAGAGAGGCTTCTGCTAGTAGAAACTGTCTGCAATCTGAAAAATGCATCAAACAAAAAATGCCAAGTAAAGGACTTCATAAATCAATTTTGTTACCTGCACGATCCCAGTAGGGTAGATCGTATGTGCCTTCAGTTTTTTTCTTGCTGTGAAAAAAAAAAAAGAGGGGTATTTTTAGCTAGTTTACTTATCAAAAGATGCATTAATTAATGCTCAGCAACTATCACATTGACTGTAACTGGTCCTCAAATTTAACATATAAGCACCTGGCTTGCCATCACCAGTCTGCTGCTACTGGAGAAACCAGTTTTTAGTAAAAGCATTTCTAATTAAAACAGTTATAGAAAGCTGTTTTTGCTGTCCTTGGTATTCAAGTGAATGTTTTCTCAGAGAGAATACAATTCCTTCCACAAGTGCAGACCACATAGTTCCCACAGTGACACATGCAGCATCTCATTCCCACACACCAGGCTGACATTCATTTAGAGCACTTCCATTCATCTGTTCATTTACCGGTTTCTCCAATGCCAGGCACAAACTAAGATAAGAATCAGAGTAGTGAAGACCATCACCAGCACTGGAACCAGAACTGCTGCCAATGCCACATCTGAAAACCATTAAATTAAGTGGTGTCAGACAGAAGAGCTTCTCATAAATCATGAAAATTACTTGGGTAAAGCACATGGTTTCCACATGTAGCGTCTATCACACCAGATTCCCCCAGCTAAATTATTCTGCTGGATGCTCCCACAGTGTAAATTTCAATTAACATCTGGCTTCTCTACAAGCATGCACAGCTGGTGTTTTTGCAAGGTTTTCCATCAAAATCAACCAATTTGTTTAAATATAAGATTTTTCTGTTAGAACAATGTATTTTATTATTTACACAGAAAATCCATTGGTGCAACCACTTAAGTGTGAACCTCCTTTGAAAAGTAAGTACCACTTAAGAGTTAATCACAAGCAGCCTGTGCTGGGTCTCTGTGTGACATGAGACTACCCTGTCTCTGCAATCCAAAGGACACTTCAGGCTGCAGTGACCTTGCTCCCTTTTCTGAGCATTTTCTTTGATAAACAAAATGATTATGCCAGATGAGGTTTTTCAACTTCCATGTCAGCAAGACTGATCCATAGAAGAATTGCTATGTCAAAAGTGTTTTGTTCCAAGAAACCGTAAAATTCAGTAACAAAGCAGTTACACCTGATTAATTCAGAAGGGAAGTCCATGTTGCAATTTCTCCTTCTGACAGAATTTTTTCAGTGATTAAAACCTGAACTCAGTTTGAACAATTTTTGGAAGACAGAACTATTTTATATATAACACATATTGTATATACATACATATTGTATACCTGACTTGAAAAATTGGTTTTGTTTCTGCATGCAGCATGCAACTGTACATCTTTCAGCATGTGCAATTAATAACTTGTAAATATTAAAAAGAAAATATTGATAATTTGCTATAATATTTTAAGCACTGAGAAAATTTAAATTTGGAAAGGACCCAATATATGCCAAAGCACTATAAGGAGTTCCCAAACACTTCTACTGCTTAACTGTGAATACCTTTGGTTACACTTGGAGTCACTGTAGTGTTTTTTATTTCAGGTGTGAAAGTTGTTTTATCTGTCTGCAATGAAGTCTTCACTGAATTAATGAAGTCATCAATGAAGTCAGCATTCTTCTCATCATTCTTGTTCTGAGGTGGTGGTGGTGGTGGTGGCAACGTGATTTTAGGAGCACGACCTTCAGAAGAAAAGAATTTGTAAGAATAGTTTTTTGAAGTGCTAGTTTTCCATGTCTCCTTTTCAGGAGAAGACAGCTGGAACAGTTTGCTATAAAGCTTTTGTTCAAGTTACATAACAAGGAAAAATCTCCCCATGAATCATTAACATGGGATGAAAGTGATTGGTGTCTTTTGAAACACTTATTTTCTAAATTACCTTGTGTACACCTAAATTTAGTATTTCCCAGGTAAGTGTAAGAACTTAGAATTAGGATTATGCAGCCAAAAAGTACTTTTTTTTCTCACTGAAAATACACCTACAATGTAACCTTTAACCTTATAATTTCACCTGTAACCTTCTTAATTTTACTGCTTGTCTTGCACAGTTGAAAGTTTTTGGTTGCCTTACCTATACTGAACTGACATCCTAGCAGTTCTACTTTCATTGCAATTTTCTGGTGCCATTTTAAGGGGTTAATCCTAAAAAAGCGTGCAATAATAGGTGGAATGAAATTATTACGAACTTCCTGGTACAATTCAGTATTCCCTTGAAATATCTAGAAAAGAAAGAGAGTGAAACATTATTATCACACAAATGCAACAGCAACCAAGTAGCTACAACCAATTTTGATCTTTTATTTAAGAAAAATAAGCAGTGCAGGATCCTGACAATTCACCCCAGAACAGTGCTGCTGCCTGCACCTCTCCACTCACGTATGTAACTAAACAATATATAACATACATTTACATATATTTAAAAAACTAAATTCCATACATAGCTAAATGAAACAAAATAGGTGTGTGCGTGTGTATGCACGCAGCTACCTAGATCAGAATAAGGGTACCATGTAATATCCTACTGATTTCTCCCCTGGCAGTGCCTGCTGTTAAAGACACCTCACATGTTTATGGCACTGAAAAACTGTAAGTCAGTCCTCTTTGGCATTTTGAACTTACTCTTCAAATACAGCAAGGAGATGTAAGACCATGCAGGCATCAATAAAGCAGTGTCTTCACACAGCCTAACAGTTAAGCACAGCCTGTCTGGCGCTGGCATTTATTAGAAAGCATTAGGAGGCACAGCTAAGTACGTAACCACACTGTCCTCTCGTGGCTGCTGTCGACAAGTGCTGAACTACAAGCAAAGTAAGGGTTTTGGGTTCAGAGTGCTCAATCTCATACTGAGCCATGGGATCGTGGAAGAGGACATGGATTCTGCAAGAAAGATGAGCCCAGGCTGGTTCTTCACTGTCCTTCCTCACACAAAAAAACCTCTCAAAATGTGACAATGCAGAACAAATCTGTGTGGTTGGTATTTAAAACCAGTAAGTTAGTCACTGCACGATGCAGCATAAACACACTGACACACTCACAGCTAGCTGTGGGTTTTGTACCCCCTGAGCTGCTTAAAACAATAGAGCAGCTTGGCCAAGTACCCCAACGCTCCCTCTCCTTGAAGAGGACTGCTTGGCACCATGTCTTTGGGTAGGAAGAGCTGTCCCTCCATGTTCCTGCACAGCAGCTGGGCTTTGGCTCTGCACATGCCGCTCTGTGGTGATGCTGCTGCAACTCGGGTCACCACCGAGGTGACAGTAAATCAGTTCTTTGTTTTTAAAGCACTGATACAGATACTGTAAATCACACTGCGCATAACGCAGAACAGAATTTTGGCAGTTGCCTGAGAAAACAATTACAGGGAGTATTACAGGGAGTTATCTGCTCACTCAGCACTTGGTAAACAGTAAAGCCCCCTGCCATTCTTAAGGACTAGCACTGCACTGTGTAACAGCTGATGTGTCTGCATAAAATGGAGCAGTAAAGAGCTTTTAGTGCATTTCTGATCAATGAAAATTGCTGTTGTTTCAACCTTGATACATAAGATTTTTGTATTGCACTGCTGTGTTTAAGTTTTTGTAACAAAATTACTAGAATATCCCTAAAGGTCTAAAATAAAACAATTATTCCAGGAAAATATCCATTCAAAGGATAAATGACTCCAGGGACCTTCAAGGGACTCACTTCTGAGCTCCCTGATGTACATAATGTGTTTACACTCTCAAAAGACATCCAGACCCCATTACTATTACTTATACGTAAGAGTTTTTGTTTGCCCCTACATAGGCATTCTCTGTCTTCAGGTTTGAAAGAACTGACTGATCAAATAGACATGAGTCAATTTAGTTAGCCATGGAAAAATAAATCACTCAGTAATTTATATGCAGTACTTCATGTTTGAGTGCACAGTTGTTTCTACATCTTAAATTAGTAACCAGCATTTTCATTGTTATGTATGCAAGTGACACTAATAAACTAACTGCTATCCTATCCATGACACCCAAAATCCAGGTAGGCAAACAAAAGGTATTTCCCTTGAGAGTGCAGTCTCTGTTCTTCCCTGCAGTCCAGGTGGACAAGCACATGACTCCCAGTGATATCTGCCCTGCTCTGAGTTTAAACTTATTTTTCTTAAATATGCTTAGTAGCAATGAATGAAGAGAGATTAAATGCAGGGGGTAAGTTTATGGTGTTACTTTGGAAATAAATGGATAATACAAAGGAGTCGGAGTCCATGTGTCCACAGAAAACTGTGTTCCAATTTACAGCCACTTTTCCCCTAAACAAGGGCAATTTTTTTACCTTTTTTTTTTTTTTTTTTTGGTAAACTGACAGGCTTGTAGCTATAGATCTCACCAAAGAATTACTTGTTTTGGTAAAGATGCAAAAGAGAAGTAAAATACAGAGATGACTTCTTGAGGGGATGTGCCCAGCCCAAATTGCTGTATTGTCCCTGTTCATGCTGTGCCTGCCAGTGTCCACTACTAAAAGAAGGTACAAGCTGCATCTGGCTACCCAGCAACACATGCACAAGTTACAGATTAGGGACACACGTGCCCAACACTGAAAGTTAAGTCTCACATTAGGTTTCTGAGGCTGAGCATGTAATAGCAAAGGCAAGAAGAATCAGTAGCAACTATTACCTTCAAGAAAGATTAACTGTAAAGTAGTTCTTTATTCTAGGCTTTTATTAGCCAAGACTTTGATGTCCAGCCTTATGAGAGTAACTTAAGTTCACCTGCAGCTCTCTATTTTTTGTTACTCTAATTTTTGCAGAAAAAAAAATTTGGTCTGAGCTCAATACAGTGCAAGTTTTTTATGAGAAATCACTTTCATATTCATTATCAAACTCTCTCCATTGCCCTCTATGCTGTCCAACAAAAGTTTCCAACACTGCAACTCTGATTTGTCATTTTGCTCAATTCAAGGATTTTACTCTTTTTTTCATAGATAAAAAGTTTAGGAAAAGTTTTCCTTGAGTACTGCCAGATCTCTAGTAGCTATTTGCAAAGACAACTACAAGAAAGCCTTGGAAAAGCTTCTAGTCTGAAAAATGCTAAGAATTTCAAGCAATGGGGAATAGCACCTCCCAGCCGGTCCGGTTTGCAATTATGGAAGTCTCAGTCAAAGGGAGAAGCCTGCAAGCCTATGCATCCAAAAGCAAAGCTCTACCAGGGAATGCAGCATATGCTGAGTTGGAGTCAAATGAGGTGATAGCAGAAGGCAAATCTGCTGTTTTGAACCATACTGAACCATTTTTTTGTGTGATTTAACCACAGCTGGCACTGCTGGGGTATGTATGGTTCTTCATGCACTGTCCTTAATGACACGAAGAGTGCAAAGAAAGATGTGTTGCCTGTAACTTCAAGCTCCACAATGTGTTTCATTTCAGGACCATGCAGGAGGAACAATATGCTCAAATTACAAGGCAAGAGCTGCAAAGCTTTTCAAAGAAAATTATCAAACTAACCCTGAAGCCTAAATCCAGGCAGCTCACTAGCTGAGATGTTGCTTTATGGCCACAAGAGGGCAATCCAAACTAGCAAAATATGCTGAATTTTTTCTTTTCTCATTTTTCTTGAGTACTTCATACCAACAGTCACGTTCACATGTAGGTTCAAACAGATGGACCAGCCCTGACAGTAAATTCTGCTCCTTTCTTTCAGGAAAGTTCAAAAATCTCTTAATTTAACAAACTTCAACCTTTCACTTCATCAACAGGATGCTACATCCTACCTTGAAACATTCTTAATCCACAATAAACAGAAGAAAACCAAGTACAACTAAAGAGAGACCATTTTTAAAACCTGTTTCTAAAAAGTTACTAGGTTACTAGGTACAGTTACATGTATGTAATACCATGGGCCTACAGAAGTAAGGTAAATTATATCCAAGGATTTTAAGAAGGAAATATTAGTTCCAGTCAGGTTACCAAGAATCCTGTCACTTGAGAAAATCTAATCTGAACCACTGGAAAAACTATGTAGAACATGAATCTTCTCATTTTTACTGTCTCTTAAATGCTGCAACACTGTAAACAGAGGAAAAGGAAGATTACTTTGCCACTAAGGTTAGGTACTTTATCTGTGTGGCAAAGCATAAAGTCTGAACATACAATTAAGAAAACTCCCCTTTGCAAGGGCTATTCTCTTACAAAAGAAACTTAACAATATTTGGTGAAGAAATAAGACAGAAACATCATAAAAGATGAAAAACTATACAACCTCTAACATTTATTCTGTAACCAGAAGCGGGTAAGAAAGTAACCTTAATTTTGAAACACATAATCCATTTTGAAAGACATATGATTACTGTTGAAGTGACACAGCATCTAACAGCCTACCATTGGCAAAGGAAGTTTCTTGGGTAGAATATTCCAATAAAAAGTAATAAAAATAGTACCTAAATTTCAGAACAGCTCAAATCCTTACATATTTGCATATTGTCATATTTTCTTCTGAATATATACTGTTTATAATTCAAAATAAGACTGAAAAGGAAAGTTATTTAATGTTTCCTCACCTTATCAATATTGGTTGTATTTACAGTTGTGAAATTTCCATAGAACATATCTAAAAAGCATGTGGTATTTTTACCTTATCTTTATCCACGCCAGGTTCTCTGTACACTGTCCACTTCTGTGCATCATCACTGTATAAAATTCTGTAGGCTGAGACGTAATAGTAGTACTCTGCTAAAGTTGATCCAGTAGTTATAATGCCTGTGAAAATGCAGGTATCCAATGAAGACAAAAAAAACTAGTACCTGTTTGTGAAAATTAACATATCAGCTTTTGAATTCAGAGTTAGATAGTTGGGAGTCTCCACTGGTCCAGTTTATTTCAGGAAGTTTATCCAAGCTGCCACAGTCTGAAACTTCTACAGTGACTGAAACTTAGTAATAATTTTACTTTTGTATTTTAAATTTCATTATACAACCATGCTAAGCATTTTCCCCCCATTTCTTGATGGAAACGGCCCATTCATCTGACCACAGCCCACTGCTGTCTCCAGCTGCTGACACAGCACTGCTCTTCCCTGCTCTTGTATTGCCAATCCAAAAGCACTATTGAAAGAATTGTAGCTTCCTACAGCTGAAGCTTCACATAGGAAAGCTGTTTTGTAAAAGCTTATTACCACAGGAATTAGAGGAGTCATGTAACAACCAAACTGTCCCTAGGGAGGTAATAACAAAGGCCACTGGCAAGCCCAAGCTGTTCAATGACAGGAAGCCAAGCTGCTGATAGCAGCATGTGCAGCTGAGCTTACAGAGCCCAACTCATAAATTTGTGACAGACACAAACCTAAACTGATCCAAGGAGGGTGTTTCACAATAGCCTCAAAGCTCAGGAATGTACAAGGCACTC
This sequence comes from Xenops minutus, assembly GCA_035221455.1. NCBI lineage: Eukaryota > Metazoa > Chordata > Aves > Passeriformes > Furnariidae > Xenops > Xenops minutus. Next base: position 51,844 of record JAWWEE010000088.1, on the reverse strand, counting down.
TACCTAAAACCAATTTATTTTTGATTTAAGTCAGATGACAAACATGCCCACCATCAACAGCTGATCACCTCTGAACAATTAAATCAAGCCAGAAAACACTGGAATGAAGCAACACCATGATCAATGGGAATCAGTAACCAGGAGCAAGCAAGCTCAACTCACAGAACATGAAGCAAACAATCCAGAGCAGGCTGGGAAACACCTCCAGCTGTCTGTCCAAATAAACAACTACTAAAATCACCATGTCTGTGAAGGAGCAGAGCCAGGCTAACCCAGAGCTGGGCTGCATCAGCCTGCAGGCTGGCCCATTGGCTGAGGGAAGATATAGACTGTTGAGGGGCAGCAATTCCCAACTCCCAGCCCAAGTTCCATGTGAGGTGAGGAGGTGAAAGGGAGGCTGACAGCTGGTTTACTTTGTCTGCTGCTTATCTCACATTGCACTGCTTCTGTCTCTGCTGTTGGACTGACTATGTCCCTGACAGGCAGCATGGAAAACGAAGAAATGTTAATCAGTACATGTGCATCAGGGACTGAGCTGACTGGCTGGGTTTCAATTTGCACCTCCATGGAGACAATTAGCAGGAAAAGGGAAGCATCAAGGATCCAATAAAATCACAGGAAACACTTCAACAAATTCTGATGGAAGAGTTGTCTTCTACTATGAAACTACACCTCTTCAGCTCCAGGCTCCTCCAAATTTGCTGTAATAGTAATTAAGTGTCACCTGGACTTTATCCAAGACCCAGCAATGGAAAAAAGGATGTCACTAACCAAACTTTTCGAATGTTGCTGAAAGGCCATATCAGAGTCACTTACCTGTTATTTTCTTTTCTTTATTCAAGTCAATCTGTAACCACTGATGTTCATCACTGATAAGAGCAGCCCAAGGAGGACCAGTCCTTTTTAGTCTGGCATTTTCAGGTTTCCAAATATTTACTTGTCCTGTTTGGTTAGGCCACTCAAGAATAGATGACGACGTGATCTGGGAATCAGGAATTACCCCAGATTCCATCCCCAGTGTCCCATAACAACCTGAATAACAGGAAAGGTAAGGATTGAAAATGAAAACTGAAGTTACACGGCATGGATTTTAAGACTTCACAGATAAATACTAAAATTCTAAATTTATTCCACAACAATATTATCAACAAAACACGTCTTCTGCTTTCTAACAGTGATGCTGAAACCCAACTTTGTAGTAATGACATTGCCATGATTTCTGCTCCAAGAGTAATGTGGATATTATCTCAGTCACCACCCACACTTTGGAGGAACTGCCATGGTCGAACAGTATGTATGGTTGATGCAAGAATCAGAACAGACTACTTGATCATTTGTTCCTTGTGTCTATATAACTTCTTGATTTTTAAACCCACCCCAGTATCACAATTTAATTTGAACAAAACACCAAAGCATGTAGGAAGGCATGTTATAATTGTGGTCTTGAGGTCAAACACATCCCTGAAATTAGTTGCATTTGTTTTGGTCACTATTCTTACTATGAGTTTCTCCCCATGTTGTATTCTGCTGATGGCTAAAAAACATCTAAATTCAGGGTTAAATTTCCTTGTGACTAGATGATATCCATTTGCTGTTTGTTAAAATCTTGTTCTGTAGTGCCAACAATTTTCCCCTCTCACATATGTCCTCCCCATATATAGCAGCAGAGAGCAATCTTTGCCTTCAGTCAGGAAGGCTGAACAATCCAGCCTAGTTTCCCTTCTGACTGAGAATCCCCTCTCCCTGGGTACTCTTCCCTCAAGGGAAGTGAAAGCGACAGGAGCCCATGTGTGACTGCATCCCAGAGAAGGTTTTGCCCACGTCCAGTGAAATGGCATTAATAGTTTATTGTCTCTACTGGATGTACTTCACCTGCCAAACACAGGATCATGTTAGCACTTTACTAACAGAATCCTTTCCCTCATCTCTCATTTCCATCTAACATGCTGCCTGTTTGAAGCAGAAATGCTTCAAAATGTCTACCTACCCAACATTCTACCTTTTGCTCTGTGATTCTTCTGTTCATTTCTATCCCTCAAGCCCCAAACTCAGCCAGGTCTTCCGTACAAATAGTTTCATCTTCCTCTGCACTGACCACACCTCTGGCATTATTTTGTACCAAATCATGAAACTACTACAGAAGAAACACAGTAGGACCTTCCTCACAGTCTGATAAACCTCATTTGAGCATACTACAGGAGTTTTCTTTTTCTTTCAGCAAACTCCTAGGCCACCCAACTACAGACATTTTAATCTAGACCTGCACCTCATCTCTAGCTTATTCAGTAATTTCTCACGTGTCACTGAAATCCAGAGAATCTAGATCAGCATTTGTCCTATCTCTTAGTATTTCCAGGCCATTTAATTACTTTCATACACAGGATTAGATCACATTTTGAAAGACAAAAAAAACTCCAGCCAACCCCACCCAGATCACTGTGTTTAATATTCTTCATGCATAAGGACACCAGACATGCAATTTCTTCTTTCATCTCTTGCAGAGCTCTGGGAGAGAAATTATTTTACTATTATGTGCATATTTTCTAATGTTTGTTTGTATACATTTTCCATTTTCAAACACTCCTGCCCATCATATTCCTGTCTTTATATCCTGTATTTGTTTACTTTTGAGGAATATGTGCATGATTTCTACCCCCCTTTTTAAAAAAAATTATACCCTGACAAAAAGCACATGTGGTGGTTTTATGCTTTTTATATTGTTATTAAAACAGTTGAATACACAAAGGAAAGGCCACCATCTTCACAATATTTCCAACATCCACTCAAAGACGGCATTTAAAGTGACTTAGAGAAAAAATAGCTTCCATTTAGAAAATAACAACTAATTTATTTGAAAAACCATTACGACAAAGTAAAAGCACACAAAGCAGTAATACTTCAAAAGGGGGCAACACTTGGCACACATGGACAAAGCAAAACTTAACAGCCAAGAAGGGACACATCTCAGACAGAGAGCAAGGCCCAAGATGCCTTCCAGAGCAAGAGAGACAGTAATTTAACACAGAGCATTCAGCTGCAAGAAAAACAGACAACTAGGAAACTGTAAGGAGTAAACCTGGAAGAGAACTAGAATGCACAGTTGTTACAAAAGGAGCAACTCAAGTGCCCAGCTCTCTTTTAGCAGTGTTTAATGTATGAGTCAAGTCGCATTAATCTAGACCACAACAGAGGAACATAGCCTGAAAGAATCTCTTTCTGCAAATAAGCAAGGCTTATCTATAAATGGATTAATCACCAAATTGAGACAGGAAAACAAAAAGTATACATTACTGAGGAATGCAATAAAAAAAGGTCTCACAAAGTACAATAAAAATTAAGAAATAAAATACCTGCACACTTATTTCTACTCACAAAGTTTGTATTAAAGTATTAACATGTAATACATGTGATAACACTTACCACTTGTCTTAAAGGTGAAGAGACTTGTAGACAAAGGTCCCCTGGAGAAAACAAAAGATGTTTTGTAGTACTCAGGTAAACTGAAACAAACTGTCTTCAATTTATTTTTCTTGTCTGACTGCTTGCCCCTGAAACCTATGCACATATGTCTAGACAAACATTTAATGACTACAGTAACACCTTCTGTCACCAAGTTGCAATGCTGTCAATACAAACACCTTTTCAACTGAAACCTTGTCTAGAGATACTGAGTTAAAGGCTTTCAAAAGAACAGTAAAAGCCTTCACTTCCGTATTAAGCTAATCATAGTAACAAGAATCAGTCTCCTCTGGTTGCTTTCGTTCCTGGGACTTCTGAGATATAATGACAAGTTATGCTCTTTTCCCTGCAACTAAAAAGCTGCCACTAAATTATTATTTTTCCACAGACCATTAGGAATTTCTGGTCAAGAAGGTAAAAACTTGAAGAGTTTGGGAAATTAATCTTTAGAGGTTAAAAATATCTGGTAAAAAATTATACTGTAGCAAAAGTACACTTTGACAAACTTAAGAGAACTTGTCCAGGGACACATAGCTTCAAAGGCTGAAATTAATCTCACCATAAGACATTACCAAGATCTAAAGTGCCAAAGATAAGGAAAAGATAGGAAGTACACTTACACTTTTGAGGTGACATTGTTAGCCAAGGAGCCTTCATAGTATGGAATGCCTTTGCTGATCACAACATTAATTTGGCCACCCAGAGTATTTGACACAACGCCTGCATGAACACCAGCCATACAAAGTGACGATGACTTGAAGAGGGGGGAAAGAAAAATTTAATACTACAAAGTAAACAAATACCACACCACATATTGTAAATGCTACACCACCCAGTTATAGTCTTTGATATTATTACACTGAGATACTGTTCTTATTTAACTGTTATCTCTGTTATTTAGAAATGATTCATCTTCAGTTTATTAGGACACTTACAAAACCAAAAAAAGACGATCCTACATTTCACTGTGCCCAGATGTATTTGGAATGTAACTCCTGTAATTAAATAACCTCAAACCAACACCAAGGTGAATCAGTCTGGAAAAGCCAGACAGCCAGACTTTCAGCCTACAATAAATTATGTTAGACAACAGAAGTTAAAGTTGAAGATGTAAATACATAGAAAACCTTTCAATAGAAAGCACATTGAAAGTAAGTTTGTTTATTTTCTCACAATTAGGGAATGATGCACTGCAGATTTTGTAGCTTTTTTGCCAAGGGGTTATATTTTTTATTTTGACTCAGGGTTAAACATGGTTTAACCATCCAACACTGATCCATATAAACCCAGAGTAATACATGAATACAACTCATCCTGAAGAAGTCAATAACCTCCATTGTACACGTCAATGGAGATCAAGCACATAAAGTATTTTTGCAGGACATCATGTTCTTGGCCTTCTCTCCCTGGATGACTGGAACTACTAAAAAATGTCACAGTGACACCTGTCTGGCTTGCAGGCTGGCTGTGCCACAGTGAGCAGGCTCACTACACCAAGTCCTTCAGGCACTGCTCAGAGTGAGCACAGAAAGATGCCTCTGTCTCCTGGAGCAAAACTAGACAAGCTGGGAAGCAGACCAGCTGCGTTTGACCAAGAGATATCCTAGGGCTCAGGAGAAGAGAGGCAGTCCAGTTCCAAAAAGAGCTTAGCAGCAGAGGCTTTGCACACATCCACCACATTCACCAAGGTTTCTGGAGGATTACTGGCTAGACACAGTGCAACATGCACAGACAGAGCTGTTCTCAGGCATTCCTGCAATGTGCAGCACAAGGGGTATGCACAGACACGATGCAGTTCTGCAGCCCCTCACATCCAACCAGACTGGGATCAACACAGCTCCCCTTTCCATTGAACGTATGAACATGGGATACTGCAGTAGATGCAGCTCTCTCCTCTGTGCCCACCAGATGTTAGCAATGAGAGCTCCAAGCTCCCAAGGACTGTCCACATTAGGGTGACACAGAAAAGAATCAATACTTAGGGTATTTTTTAAAGGAACAATGAGTTGCTGCACATTTGAAAGAGATGCATGAGAAACCTCTACCTGAAACTTGGTCTAAAGTGTTGGACAATTTGATTTCTTTCCATGTAGCCTGATTTCTGGGAAATTCTCTGCCTTTTTACTCAGTGCAGTAAAGTATACAAAAAGAAAAGTCACAGGGCATTTATTTCCTAAAGTTTCCTTTTTCCTCCACAGAAACAATTTGTCCAAATTTTTGGCAGAAAACCTTTCAACAAGCAGGACTCCTACAGATCCTGCAAATATGTTAGGCAGAGGATCAACTTCATCTTGCTACCAGCTATAAAAATTACCTTGCAGCCACTTAATGAGGACTCACTGTGGACCAGAACATGTAACACAGTTACCTGGTGGTGGTATTTTTATATATGGGTTATTGTTTAAGCATGTAGCCTAGGAGGTACAGATATTTAAGAAAAGAAGATCAGACAGACACACTTCAAGCTTGTATTTAATTTCAAAACATTTGATTGCTAAATTTTTTTGATCTTTCCTCTGCGCTATATCAAATGGTTTATTAAAGGAGTATTTTAAAATAAAGAGATTTAATGTATTTTTACTAGATTGCTAGTAAAATTATAATCACTTAAAAATAAACAACTATAGTGAACAACTATAGCTGACTTGTATCATACACTGTGTGTTTTACCAAAACTCACTTGAGCCCATGCTATTTTCACTTACATCTCGGTATCCATGGGGAATAGTGCCTGAAATACCAGCAAAAGGAATCACACATCCAGCTGGACAATACTTACTGGAAGAAAAGAAAATATCAAGGCAAGATATGCATGCATGTACAACTCCTTTAATGTCATAAAATAGTCACTCTGTTTTTAATCTACACTGTTATTCACATATCACTAGGTAAGGATATATCCTAATGGAAAACCTATCAAATCAGACAAAAAATACTCAGAAGTACACAACAGGAGAGCAAACATGCAAAAAAGTTTAAAAAAGTCTCCACTGAAAGTACAGTTCCCATCTTAATATGATAAATTAACAAAGCTGGCATTTTGTAACATAAATACTGCACGGCTCCTGTAAATTGAACATCGTATAAGTACCAATATTAATTTATTTTATAAACCAGAGATCTGCGTATCTATTTTGTCTGAATCTTTAAATAATAGATCTGAAAAGTAATGCTACTTTATAAGAGCTTTTGGCAATGCTTTGATCATAAAAGACTGACCAAATTACCACTAACTCATGAAAAGCAAGAGACAAGACACCTGCACCTCTGGAGCAAACCCGTGTTCATGTTCTAGGGCCCTGTCATACTGCACATATGAAAATTATTACATCTTCAAGATTTAAACGTGAGCTGGGGTAAACTTATTATTTTCATCACAGTTCAACAACACTGAAGCAATGTTGCAGGTTCCCTGAAAACAGCGGGATTCAGAGACTTTGGCACATGTTGAGTAAGGCCAGAACCTACAGGTAGAGCCATATTTTCGAACTGGGAAAATGAAAGAGAAATGCAAAGGTTGCACTTTGAAACCTTTCATGATGCCAGGGCTTAAGTGCCCCAATAAGTAAGCTTAGGTACTTCACAATAGTCTGCAGCTCTAAACACTGTCCTTGCCTTAGACGGAAATGGAAAACTAGAAAACAGGGAAACAACGTATGTTTCCCCTATCAGAAGGTACAGCATTCTATGCCTCCACAGAACCTCATTAATGCACACCACACTGTGAAATGGGTTTGTCATTTTTAGCCCATTTGATCATTTAGTGCTCCTTAGGTAACCATAATATGAATTCCAGTATTTAAGGTGTATACCTGCTGTAATATGTTTATAAAAGCAATATTCTTTCTCTGGGAATTAGATATCAGCTTCTATGCGTTAGTGCAAATTAACGAGGTTCTACTGTATACTGCATGTAAACAACAAAAATGTCAGAGAGAGAGAGAGAGAGAGGAAGGAGGACTGCAAATGTTAAAATTGTTCAGATCTAATCCTAACTGTTTATTTCTCAAGTCCTCTGGATGGCCAATTTTCAAGCTGCAGTCAGATAAAAGAAACAGTGAAGTAGAAACACTAAAATTACTTTATTAAAGAGATTGGGGGAAACAGGTAAAAATCAGTCTTACTTGAATTCTGGTTCGGAAAAGTGACTTGCATTGTCTAAACAGGTAATTAAGTCTGGAAAGAAAAAATGTTAGGTCAAGAGGATAATAAAGACAGTAAGTTTGAATATGCTTTTCAAAGGGCATGAAAATAATACATTTGAGCCTCCAAGGCTTCACCAAAAGTCTCAGAATGAAAAACCACATTCCTACTACACAGTTTTGTATTACAGTAGAACCTTGCTAATTTGTCTGAGTAACTGCGAAATCTACTGAGACATAATAATATGACATGAGACATATTACAAAAATTCATTTTCTGTACAGCTGAATTTTAATTTATAGCTATACTTCAGAGAACTCAAGATAATTTTGAGACACAAACATATGCTCTTGTCACAAAATTAAACTAATAACCTAGCTAAAGAGGCCTGTGCTGAACCCACGCCCTACAAGGAACAAATAGAGTTCCATGTTTTTGGCATCCATGAGAGATATGTGAAATTTCATGTTTGTGTCTGCTGTGCATCAGCACATACAATCCAAAATACAGAGAGAAAAGCATCAAAATCCCCACAAAATTAAAAATTGAAACTCTTTGCTCTTTTTAGAATTACTTCCAGATAGGATTTTCTCAAGCCTTTTGCCTCCTGGAGCAGTTGCTCATGATCCTTCATTTCCTCATGGACCATGTAGGCCACTCATCTTTACAATGAGTGGAAGGAAATGCAAAACAAATACAGCAATCATTTTGGAGGCTTGGAGTAACCAAAAACATGGCAAAAACCAAAAAAAGGCAAAAAGACTAAAAAATAGTCAGCAGATTATGTAATTAAAGACCTGAGGGAGTATAGGATACTGCTACTGGAATTAAATTTTCCATGAGGTTAGTCTGTATAAAATATACACAGTTTGATAAGAAAACTTGCTAGTTATCTGCCACCTTGACTACTAGCTCGAAAAATGCATTTCATCCTTAATCTGAAGCAGTTTTTTCATACATAAGAAACAGCTGACATTCTTCCTCTGCTATTCAAGGTAAGTTATGGTACCATTTCTTCGAAACTACAGTAACCTGTAAGTAACTGGCAGTTACACAGAAGTATCAGGAAGAGTGTACTAAATTTTTAGAAGCTAATTTGAGGGAATGTGGGAATAAATAAATTAGTTCTGTTTTTACTAGACAGTTCTAATTTTGCCAGCAAAGAAAAATTACCAAATAATTACAAATACCTGATTTGTCAGTAGTTGAATAAGCTGCAAGAAATCCACGTCCAGAAGCATGAATTCCACTCATGAACTGTACCGTGACCTCATTACTCTTTGAAGTAATTAAACCATCCATTTGAAAGTCAAACCCACAGAATTTTCCTAGGGAGAGAAGAGGGAGAACAAAGATTGACCCAAACTAAAATATATAATAAGCATCTTATTTCATTTGCAGCATCTTATTTCAATTTCAGTAAGCTCACATCACTTCTGGCAGATATTCAAAAGCAATATACATGCATGACACTGAATAATGTCATTAGTGTCCATTTGATGGCAAACTATGAGTACCACATTTATTTTGTCATTGTCAACAGCTGAGTCTCATACCCTTAACACTTGCAGATACACATGACCTTATCCCACTCACCTCTAGCCACACATAACCTTTGCAGTCACTACTTCAAAGAACATGAGAAATCTGACAAAGAAAAGGATCAAGTTAGGGCCATGAGAAGCATTTACAGAGGCAAATGAAAAAATAGCCTTCCTCTTCCCCCAGCTGCTGGGTCACTTCTTCCTTGTCAACTCTTCCACGGTTTCTGTCAACTACTTTTCTTCGTTTTGAATAACAGCAGGCATACAAGCATATGTGAGCACCATTAATACAAACTGCTTATTGGTTCACTTTCTGTTTTGCTGCACCCAAAAAACATAACAGAGGTTCTGGATCTGGGTACTTCTCTTGCCATACAAAATGGACAAAAATAACACAATTTAAATTGAGATGCTGGAATCCACAGATATTGACAATGTTTGCCCTATGATGTTCTAGAATTGCTACCAAATCACATTACTGGAGAATGGCTATTAAACAGACTCAAGTCAATATGGAATTCTCCATTTCTACTAACTAAAAAAAAAAATTAATAAAGATACTGATCCATTCATTAACAATCAGAGTAGCTAATCACCAGCAGTAGACGACACTGCATATGTTTCAGTTTATCATTCCATTTGCTTTCCTCATAATAAGTATGTTATCATATTGTAGAATAGCAAAAAAAAGAATCAAGCCTCCTTTCTAAACTAAAGGCTAATTACAATGCTAGAGGGGATAGAGTAACACTGTCCTGCAGGAATAGTTCTTAACAAATACGACTGCAGTGACACCTCAGTCAACTGTATGAGCACAAGACGTAATTTTACTATTTTGTCTGTAATTATGCATTGAAGGATCCCAATGTTTTTGTACATCAACATCACAGCAGGAGAGGGAATTCCTGTGTCTTAAGTACATCTGACTTCAGATGCACAGGAATTGGACTGTAACAAAATCTAATAATAAACACCTCTAAATCTCACACTAGAGACAAACTTAACACCAAGTATTTGAATTTTCATTTGATTTCTTGATGAATACTCGAAAGGCTGGGAATAAGCACTAGCCCTTAAAAACTTCATCAGAAACCATCTCTGTTTATCAATGAACTAACCCACTAACAATTTATTTTTAATCTAGCCAGACAATTTTTAAGTCATTTGGGGTTAAAATAGATATGATTGAATTTAAGACTTCATGTAATACAGGTATTTTAATCCTAGATCGTGCCAGGAGTCTTGAATGGATAATTTAGGATAAATCCAGATTTCTTCCAAGGAAATTCAGATCACTTTAATCTCTCCTGTGTCTGTTGCTTCAAAAATGAACACACAAGAACCTGCATCATCTGTATCTGCCACTGCTTATATTACTGTTTGTTCTGTGATTTAATTTATTAAGAGCAGAACAACACAGACATTTGTTCAACAGACTGTGCTACTGCCCCAGCAGGGAACAGCTCAAAGGCAAGAGAAACAAATCAAGTAGAAAATTTACTCAAACCCATTAAGTCACTTGTAAAAGTGAATAATAGACTTATTGGGCCTTGACGTTCCTTGCCATTTAAGGTATTCAGGGTTTCCTATTTTAGACCAAGTCTGGCTCAACAGCTCCAAGCACATACTTATTTTCACACACACTTACATAGGTAACAATTGGAAAAGAGGGTAAACAAAGTTAACACTCCACTAGTCTCTTTAAAAAAAGCAGAGATTACCGGGAGCAGCATTTTGAGTTGTAAAGAAACAATCTTGGTGGAGTAAATCTCTCTTTCTCTCTCTCCAAATAAAGTTTTAGGACAGAAAATAAAATTAATCTGCATAATAACAACTAATTTTCGAGAAGGAAGAATGACAATTTATTTTGAGTTTCATGCAAAGTAACCACAAGGGCCTTAACACCCTACATATACCTTGACCCAGATGATAATGCCATCCTGCTATCTGAAAGAAAAACCAAAACCCACTGGCTCTAGTCAAGAAATTCAATTTGTCCTCCTGAAGAGAGTAAAAATTAAATTAAGAACATTATCAGAAGATGGAGATATTTGAACTACACAACTTTTGAAGCCTGACATCCTTTAATACCAACAAGATGAACAGCTCAAATCAGAGCAAATCCACGTAAAAAGAAAGGCATTTCAGGTAAGATGTATATATACTACTTTTTTTTTTAATGAAGAGCCTTATAGTTTGACAATTTCCTCTCCACTGTTTACAAGCACTTTACAAGCTACTGGGAAATGTCTGAGAAATAAGAAACACATTATAGCGGAGTTTCCTTTGAGAATCTCAAGAATCAAAGATTATTATAGGATCTGTTTTGCATTTAGCATCTAGTTATGGTTAAAAAGTAACAAAAGTACCAACAGTATATCCAAGTTTTCTAAAAGACAGTAGTCCTCAAATACCAATAATAAAAGCTCTTACCTATCTCTGTCCTGTTGGGGCCAATTCCATTGTGGACTCTTAAGTAACTGGAATGACAAGAATCTGAGTCATCAATATCAAAATCACCAAATTTGAGCTGAACTCGCTGCCCAGGCTTTACCCGAATTTCCCATTCACAAACTGTGCTATTGGGGGAGGTCCGTGGGTAGTTTATGGAAGCAAGAGTTCCACTTTCAGGGCCCAGAAGAGTGTGTCCACATCCATCACCTGCAAAAGAACAAAAAGAAATCAGCTCACACATTCATCTTCAAAGCTTCACTGGTGATTTCATCAAACCATACTAATCATGAAAACTTTAACTTAAGTCGCATACAGATGAAATAGCAATTAAGGCAACTAATGCTGCCTTATGTTTAGCTTCTCATCACAGATGACCAGAAAGCTGCTACAATTTCCTCACTGAGATGCAAATTTATCCATCATGGCTTAAGAAATTGCATAGACAGTACAGAAAGTGTCTCTGCTATTTCATGTTCCCTCTACACCTCAGTGCAGAGAGAAACAGGTTCTGAAAAGGAGAAATCTGCCAGTAAAACAAGAGCACATCAGTTTTACTGTGCTTACTGTATTCACAACACAATGAAAAAGAAGTGGAAAGCCAACGAACAGCAAGCAGTACTGAACACAGCTGAACACAGCCCTGACCATTACCAAACCACTAGTATGTTGTTTTCTACCGCACCACCATTTTAATACTGCAATTCATTCATATTTAGAGAACTCAATTTTTCTGGAACTGTACAACAAATTAAATTGTAACTCCAACCTGAAGCCCTCTACGTAACATTTGAGTATAAATTTTGAACAGCAATAACAATACTAAAGAAAAAATAGCACCAATTGTGTATTCTCAACATCAAATTATAAAGAGCAAATGGATAAATCTAATACTCAACAGCTACACATGGATTTCCCCTAGTGCGTGGAACAAAAGGTGTAAGAATTTAGGTGTTGGTTTGGAAATAAGAATGTTCTTAAAGTAACATTCACAATGATCAACATGATTTGTATTGACAGAAGTTGGTTTTGACAGCTTGAAGCATCAGCCTGAACATGTTTCATACTACAGAACATATGCAGTTCCTCAACAAAACATGAAAAGGTAAGCTAAGCTTTAGGAACAAAGATTGTACACATACTTAAGAATTTCAACTAAAAATATATTTAAGAATTTTCAAATTATGTAAGACTGAATGGAAAAGTCAGTCCAGTGCACTTTAGTGATGTAGGAAAAAATCTGTGATCAACTTAGGTAGGTCTGATTAATCTGCTTGCAAACTAGTTCCCATCCCAATATCTGCCTTTAAACCAAGACAGAAACACACCTAATTTCTAGTAACAAAAACTATCTTCTTTATAATCTGAGCACATTGAAAGAGAGCTGCACATTCTAAAAGTTGAAGTGCTGCTGACATACACAGATTCATACACAGATGAAGATGCAAACAGCAGCATTTTTTCTTGAGAGCAGTTTTGAATCAAAATGATGCATCTTTGGAAAAGTTAACTGGAATATCTGCTCCGGTAAAATCAAAATTTCTATTGTAAAGGTGTTGTTCAGTCATATTTTCATTAATGAAATTTTGTTTCAAACACTTTGTTCTATCCCATGACAAGTATTTCAATTTGGGTGACGCTGATAGATTACTTTTCTAAATCACCATTGTTTGAATATATGAGACATAATTGTCCAACATTACAAAGAGGTAACTTTAACTGCATGTTTTTTGTATCATTGCAATTCTGGTTTCTTTCCAAAGGCATGTCATAAATCTAAGCAAAGTGAAAGCTTTATCATTCAAAACGTGTACAGCCTTAGTTTATTAGTTAGTAAACATTTAAATCTCAGACTCCTTATTAGCCACAATACCCTTAACAGACAAGAAAAACTGATTCCTTTGCCAGTAAACTGGTTTTTTTGCAAATACTCACACACATTACAAAATACATGGAACTTATTAACAACAATAAAAACAACAAATATATTCATGGTGATATTCATGGCTAGTATTTCAAAACTCTTTATACTGCAGACACATAAAAATAATTTTCAACACACACAGCAATTAGGTTATGTCCTAAACAAAAACAATGAGCCAGTTAACCAGTTCTGTGCTTTTCCAATTCTGTGATGGGGTAAGCAACTGCTTATTCACTCACATATTTGAAGTATTATGCAGATGCACTGAGTCGCCCTTTGAACATGAAATCATAGTAGCTTCCACCTCCATGTGCATATCCACTGCTCTGAGTGCATTTTAAGGAAAGTAAAAATGCTTGTGCAAACTAGAACGCCTGGTAGCTAATTATTTCGCTTCTCAGTGGGCCTTTCACTGCAACGCAACACAAATGCTATTTCCTACATCCAGGAATACCAATAATGCATGATTCTGCATCTTTGATTCTTCCCTGCATTTTTGCATCCTCAGCCTATGCTGTTGAAAGTCAAGCAAGAGCTTGGGTCTCTTCTTTGACCCAAACTGTATTTAAACTGCAAATTTCTCAAGTTAAAAGAAAAAATCATGCCTAACATTCATTTAGACCATTCTTCCCAGTAGTTTATTGTTCAGCTGTCTCAAGCATAAAACAATACCTACATTGCACTTGCATGATGTACAGGGCACACCTTTTTGATGAGAAAAGCAAAAGAAATCCAAAAACACCCTTACGCATTTAGGTGATAAAATGCAAATAAAATACATTTTAAAAAGACACTAAGACTTGACTTTGAAAGATGCATCACTTAAAAATGTCAACATTTCCACCTGTAGTTTGGAACAATGTCTTGTTTCCAGTGGCTAGAGAGAAAAACTTCTTAGACTGTCTCACACAATTTAATGGAAAAGCCAATCACAAATCTCCCTTTTGTTGAAAACACGAGAGGAAAAATACTCCTCTGCTCTATCCATATTGAAGAGTCTGCTGTCAAATCATACTAGATAGGAATGGAAAGGAAAAACAGGTGTGCTGAACTGCATCTAGAGCAACATCTTAGTATGAAGCCAATTTTTAGAAGTAGCTCATTCTGAAAAGACATTTTATATCACATTTTGTTCCATGTTTCACTTAAGTTAGTGATAACAGAAATGCCAGACCCTTCATGCCTGAAGAATTTGAAGATTACCACTGCATACAGAGTCTGACAAAGGCAGCACAATTCAGGAGCTATTTGTAAATTTCTAAAAATCAGAATTCCAGTGAAACTTGTAGAACAATGAAACTACATTTTATTAGCACTTTACAAGGGTAGTTCTTGAGCTTCTCCATGTAAAGTGGTGCTTCATCATTTCTGCCAAAGTTGTATAAATACCACCAATGAACTCCAGAGACACATATACACATCCTGTATCAGGGGAGCAATCTGCAATACTCAGCAGTTTCTCAAAAAGAAGAAAAAAAAAAGAAAGATAAAATAGAGTTCTTTGCACTACAGCCACATATACAGGAGCGCTGGCTACTTCATTCATTTGGAAGGCATTAAGTGCCACAGAATCTTTACCTTCTGTTAATCTGAGTGCATGAGAGTGGAGTATCTGAGAACACACAGAAGAGACAGAATCAAATCCTACATCAATTATTCCTGAATGGGCTGACAACCTGTGTTGTCAGTACACAGCTGAATGAGTATCCTGTTTTCTTTCAGCCTTCTCTGTCACATAGCAGACCTACTGCACCTGCAGAATAGATGAAGCCCTTCGCAGAAGCACCAAATCACTTGTGCGCACACACATCACACCTTCACGCTGGAAGTTCTGCAGACGTGCATCAAATTCCATGTGTCCTGAGGACCATGTCCACGGAAAACAGGAAGGAGCTCGTTTCCTCACTAAACCTGTGTTAGAAACATGGACAGCCCCTAAGAGCGGGCAGAGGAAAGCAGACTGCTGTCATCAGGAGAACCACCCATCTCTTCTGCAGGCGCCTTTGAATGCAGTCTGGATGAATTATCCTGACAGATTACACATGACCCCCAGGCTATGGCACAGTGATGTCTGATGCAATCATGCAGATGATTTAAAACAATTTCTTATACCCAAGTTTTTTACATCAACAAAATACAGGACTTGAACCAACAAAAACGTAACCAAAATACACTGGGTTTTGGTATATTAAGAAAATACGGAATTGATTAAAATGAAATGTGCAGGAGTGGGTGCTAAGTACCCTATTAACACCGACAAAAAGAAAATTAATCATTCTTTATCATTGTGGAAGTCAATTAATCAGAACTTTCTCCCTCTGAGACTGGTTGCTGTTAGTGACTGCTAATCTTGTTCTCCCTACCAAAACACATCAAAAATAATTTTTAAGACTAGTGAATACTTTCCCATTCCTAACTTGGAATAGAGTGAATGATAAAATAAAGACATTAGACAGTGTAGTATTATAATCTATAAGGGATAACTGATGCATATCAAAACACTGATCTCAATTTTAAAACGTGGCACTGCCTTTTGAACACATTTAATTTAACCCGTGTGTTTCCTGAGATTTTACTACACAGAAGATGTAATTAAAACATCTTCATTAAAAAAGGTAGAAACAACTATTAAAGTAACCAAAAAGAGCATTTTAAAGCATTCATTTTAACTTCAAATGCACAACTCTTTCTTACTATTCTTATTCAATACTAATACTATTATAATTTCTCCTGTTTAGCTCCTGTGCTCTGCATTTCCCTGCTTTTTATCAGTGTGCTGCTAAAAGACACTACTTTTTGCTTTTCTCAGTGTGGGCAAGAAAGTTTTCACAATGAACAAAACAGTTTCACGAATAAGAAACATTGAGGAATTAAGACCACAGAGACATCAAATTCTAAATAGCTTTTTCATGTATTTTCAAATGCCCTTATTTGTGTCCTCCAAACTCAGTGCTGTTGCCACCAAAATCCACAGAATTATGTTCTTCAGGAAGGAATCTGTTCCTCTGTCAGAATTCATTTTCTTAATAGGCCAACACAAGCACACAGTTCACTTTCATCTTTATGCCATTTATTTGCCTCAGTAACACACTGGTTTGGGCATTTCATCCCATTACAGATGTTTCACAACATAAAATACCCCACACTTCCACAAGAGAGGCCACAGCTCAATGAACACTTGAAGGCACTTCAAATTAGCACAGCCACAGATAAAAGCAAGCCTTGTCTGCCTCTCATTTTTACCCACACCCTTCCTGGTACTGGAGGTAAACACTTCTGTGGCCACATGGATAACCAGACCAGGGACTTGGCATAAAAACAGCTGTTAATTTTAACATAGAGAAACCCACTACTTCATTTTAGTGTGCACATGCAGCAGCACCTTCCTTGACAGAGGAACAGGGCAGTGTGAGAGTAAGGAAACACCAGCAACAACTTTCACCAGCACTGCCAGCCCGTGTTGGCATTTTAAACGACCTCAAATCCCATTCAGAAATGCCATAACCATCCCTCCCCTGAAGAGTGGTGCACTGGCTTGAGGAACTGCAGACAGTGCCCAGCCCACTCCCATCACACAGTGTTAGATCTCATCAACTCACCCCTCTGAGGCAGCTCACTGTGCAAACTGGCAGGGCAAGGAACAGAGGGTAGGTGGGATTACAACTGTCTCAGTTTGGATTGATTTACCTGCTGTGGGGCACCCTTAGAAGGGTAATGAAATTATGGGTTGAGGTTTAACAGAGATAGGAACACAACAAAAGGTAAAGCACAGTAAGCATCTTGCCTTTGAAAATGTTGGCAGCTCAGTGAGGAGGCAGCAGGGGGTGAGAAGAGACAGAGGCTGATTCTCACTCTTATAGAAGAAGTACACAAATTAAGATGCCATTACAACAAAATTTTACTGTTTTCATTTACAACACTGGCCACGTGCTGGGCTAGTGATAATTGGCACTTTATTATTTTCATCTGTACACACAGCTTTACAATCAGCATCTCTGGAAACGCAGGCAGCTTTCAGCCACTGAATTTTACATGGAACAGTTAGCTCTCCTAAATTTAGCATCCAGAATATAATCGCATTTTAAAAGGAAATACCTTAAATTATTAAGCTGTCAGAGCAGGTAAGATATGTGTCCCCTGCTATCATATACTAACCAAATTGACTGCTTCAAAAGAAGAGAAAAATAAAAACCACTTATATAAGACAATGTTGGACTTACTGATGTCAGGGAAACGAAATAAGTCCCCAGGGGCAGTTATGACTTGCTTAAATAGTATGCTGGCAAAAGTAGCCCACAAGGACAGGCTAGCCATGGTGAAAAGTGATTTACATGAGGACTTTGCGCCCAATGATACCTAATGCAGAAGCCCTTCTGATCTGCTGCCCATGCTGAATCACAGGGACAGCTCATGTTGTATGTTGTCATTTGTCTGGCATATGCAGCTTGCCAGCTTCCCAAGACAGAGCATTTACTTTGCAATCTGCACCCACACTTTCATAAAAATAAACACTGTTGTGCTTCAGCGCTTTAAGTGCTACACAGCAGAAACACAGATGATGAAGGAAATGAAAAATAACACACAGATGGTCATGCAAAATGCTATGACAATAAGCAATAGTCATGGTCAGAACGGGCTTCAACTCTCTTGTAAGTTCTTCAAACTCCTCACCATACCAGGACCACATGAAATTTCACAAGCTTTACATATGTCAGCAAAGAGGCAAAAGTTCTCCAGTCATACCAGTAATTCACATGCTAAATTAACACTAGAGCCATCATTTTCTCCCATTTCCAATCCATACGTGAGACTGGACAGCCTACACTGCAGATCCATAGTAGCACACATTGATCCACACACCAGATGCTGCAGCACCACCTTGCCTTTCATAAGCACCTACCACTTCCCACCCTGCCCAGTGCTCCTCGTACCCTTGATGAGCTGCTCCCCAGTTCAATGCCCAGGTGTCCATCCCACCTGCCTTTTGCTAAGTGAGGGCACGGCCATGGCTGAACAGTCACTGGTGCCTGCACAATGCCCAGGGTGCAAGGCAGGGACAGGGAGGAGAAGGTGAGATGGCAGCAGCCAGAGGTAAAAATAATTATTGGCTACCATGGGATCAACAGAAGCTGGCAGGAAAGAAGCTGATGGTTTGAGTACCTGAACAACAAAAAAAATACAAACAGTGAGGCACGTGGATGCTTTCAAAAAGAAAACATCAAAAAACAGTTGTAATTATTTGGACCCTGTAGCCACAAGAACAGTGGCTTTAAATATCAGTTTCTAATCCTCTTTAAAGTTTGCTGTCCAACTGATAAGATGGTAACATTCCACATCTCTACACCACTATTTCTTTTTCCCAGTGTAGGTGACATACAGTAACATCCTGATTTCTAACATTCATTTTCTAATAATTACAATGGAAACTGTTTGGAGTTTTCCTATTTTGAATAACTTGGCTTAATTCTAGCATCATAAAATTTAACACACAATCTGTTCTAAGAGGCAATTCATTCCAAGTTTTGCCTTGTAGATCTTACCTTAAAATGAAGATATTTTCAAACTTTGGACCCTCTATGAATACAATCAACAAAATAAACATTATATACTACATTACGGATAATAGAACTATTAACTAGGAAGATGGCAGTAAATTTAAACTTTAACTGCCAAAATTAACACAAAAAGTATAGCAAGAGTATGTAGGAAGTCAGTAGTCTGTGAAGCTTCAGTAAAAACTATCTGTAAACTTTAAACCTGTCAAATGATGTCTTGTGTAATGGAACTGGAAAACTTGAAAACAACTCTTTAAAAACAAACAGATAAAGCAACGTAAATGCTTTATTTAATCTTTTCAAATATACTTGAGAAAAAGATAAAAGCTGGCTTTGCATGTAAGTGTTCGAAAGCATTAAATTTAATGCACCCTTCTTTCCACCCTTGTGATAATGAGATATATCTTGACACCTGTACACAATTCCACTAAAACAGGATGTAACAGATAACGTGGTTTGGGGCTTCTTGTTTCACCACAAAACTCACAGATTTGTGAAAGAGAAATTAAGCACCAATAGCTTCTTTCCACCACAGTGAACAATGGTTTTCCCCATATCTTAATCATTTTGGACCAAAGTTAAAATTAACAGATTTAACTGACCACAGTCCTGCTAAACATGCAGCAGCTCCCAGCTATGAAAACCTTTGTGGACTTGCTGGCAAACATACATGCTTAACATTCTTCTACATACATGCTAAATCTGCAGTAAACTACCCTTTCAGAGTCAACAGCTATGAATTTTTAGAAGTAATCAAGCAAAATTGCACCATTGTAATTCACCTTCTGTTTCTACCACTTTCCTAATTCACCCATAAACAGTACTAGTGTAATATGACTGACAGCATCACCCTGGGAGGCTCTCCCAGCATCAACATTTTTAGAAACTGTGACAAGAATTATCTGCTCACAACCATTTTCAAAAGCATATCAAGCTCTTCAAGCTCCCTTTTCCACCATTAATAATGTTCCTCAAGGATGTATCAAATTATTACCTCTGACAGCACTTCAAGTAAAGAACAAAGAAAATTAGCATATTTTCTAAAGAACCACTGTGAAGGAAAATGTTGAAAAAGAGAATCCATCTGCTCTCATGCACAATACATAGAATTTCAGTGAGACTGACAATCTAAAGATAAGTAGCTGGCAAGGATTGTTATTCTGATGGATACTATTCCAGTCCTGGATGACAAAATCTCTTCCTTAAACTGAAAGTAAATTTGGAAAGAACTTCAAAAATCTGGGAGGAAGGTTTTAGAGGTGGGATTAATATGGGAAGTTATAAAGTGGAGAGAAAAGCGCTTCATAAAGCGTATAGATGATCTGACCATTGATTCCATTTTCATTTTTCAGTACATAAACAATACATGATCTCTGGAATATGGTTAATAAGGCAGTCTCCTGTGATTCTGACTGGGCTGAATTGAGTTTTCACATAATATAGAAAGTAGGAATGTTAAAATGTAATATACTTACTTAAAACTTTTACTGAACAATGAAAAATGTTAACAAAACCAAAGATATTCACACCGGACAAAACACAAAAAACCTTAAAAGAGCTGTTTGTTTTTTTCTTTAATACTACAATTAACAAAACTGCTATAATACAGCCATGCCAATGAAAGACAAACTCTGGTGTAAAGAAAGCACCAGAGAAATATTTCTGTTAAAAAAAATAAAAAAGAAAAACCCCAAAACATAACTACACAATAAAAAACCTCCAGACTCTATCTCTCAAAAAGTGCCAAATTTGAACTTCTCTGATCCTATTTCATAAGTTATTTTACAGAAAGATGGATTCACAATACTGAAGACCATAAGGGCTCTTTTCAAGTATGATTTCTTGTATACCATAACTACTTACAGTTGGCTAGTCTCTATTCTAACCATGGGGAATTTGGAATTTGCATTACATTTCAGACTTGAGCGGAGGTACCTTGAGAGAGATAATTTTTAACTATTTTGAAAGCTAGCATGCTTTAAACACCTGGAGGGGAAACAAATAAACAAAATACAACAACAAACCAGCACCACACCATCTGTTTCTCAGACATTCTTTAAAATACACCTACTAGTATTGCCAAGGATGACACCACTAAGTTCCTAAACTTGATTCAGCTTACACAACAACATTCACTAATGCAATAGCTATGTCTGCTATTGTAACAATGGTGCAGAACTGGAACATTCCCAATTGTGATACCATTCAAAAACAAGATGCATGGAATTCCTGTTACTAGGACAGAATTAGTATTTTCAATAAGATACTAAGAACAGAGGTTGTTAAGATCAGCAGTCAACTAACTGTAAGAAAATAATGATTACCTGAGTTACAATGCAGAATACCTATTGGACAGAGACCAGTGAACAGGCCAAAACATCCTCTTCATGTCAGCAAACATTAAAAGCACGCATCTGACATGTACACACATATTTTGTTCTCATTTACACATATTCTGCTTTCTGGACTTGGGGGAACCACGTGGGTCTCAGCACAAGGGCTAACAAACCCCTTTGGGCTTGTACCCCGGGACACTGGGTTATACTGCTGGGTTTTGGTGAGTTGAAAGCAGTTTTCTCTTTGTGTCAGTATATATAGTGTAATATCTTTCATTAAATTGTAACTCTGATTTATAATCTCTCTTGTGGTGGGTCCCTTTCTCCT
>JAWWEE010000088.1:0-20757 GCA_035221455.1 Xenops minutus | reverse complement strand
CGCCCCTTCTCCCCGCTTGCCTGCGCATGCGTTGTTAAGCAGGCTGACTCCGTTTCCGCCCCCCTCCTCCTCTACCAGTCGGCTGGCAATAGTTCACCTTTTTCTTCCCTCCACTCCGACTCCAAAGTAGAGATTAAGCGAGGCAAAGTTGCTGGAAAACAAACAAACAAACAAAAAGCCCTTGGAAACACGAATATTTCTGTAGGTAATGCAGGAGGGGATAAGGAGGTATCGCAGATCTCCACGCACAAAAGCGAGCCCAGCTTGGCCGCGAGGTCCCGGCCCGCTGCGGTGTCGGTCCTTGTGCTCCAGGGTTTGAACTCATACCGTGTGTCGTCAGCCTTAGGGGGCTGAATTCACCCATGGGCAATAGACACTTGAGACAAAATAGGTAACTTTCCAGTCCTAGGGTCCTTGCAGGGACTTACAGTAACCACACTAAATTAGTTCTGCTAGGATGTCATGCATATTTGGGAGGGGAAAAAAACACGGTAATACCACCACCATTGGGCAAGGGAGCACCTTGTCACGTTTTCCAGTGGTGGATGAAAATGTAGTTTTCAGATGCTGATGAAATGTTGCTTTGTCTGTGCTTCTACAGCTGCAGTCACAGACCAGATTCCCCCCAGCAAGTTTGGAGGGTGAAGAGCCACATCTACATGGACATCATCTCACAGTTCTTTCAGCTTCAGAATTGAAACCTGCTCAGCACTCCACTGACCATGCTATCTCTCACCACAAAGCAGAAGGGACTTTGGACTCCACAGGTTCCAAAGATCAGCCTCTCAAGCCAGTACTGGCCTCATGGTTCATCCTTTCTTCTGTGGAAGGGCAAGTCAACCCCTGGTGGCATACAGATCCAAAGGTTCACTGTAAAAAGTGTCTTACAGAAGAAATCATTCTTCACTTCTCTCAAACAGCTCTATGAAACGAATACTGCTTTCCTGGCCAGGGGAGTCCAGTGCTGGCTCCACCAAAAATGTCAGGAAAACCATCCCAGGAGTCAGTCTTACCCAATCCACAGAGTTGCTTGAAGAACTATCTAGATTATGTT
Source organism: Xenops minutus (assembly GCA_035221455.1). Taxonomy (NCBI): domain Eukaryota; kingdom Metazoa; phylum Chordata; class Aves; order Passeriformes; family Furnariidae; genus Xenops; species Xenops minutus. The sequence continues at coordinate 19,703 of JAWWEE010000088.1, read as the reverse complement.
TACTAATTGTTTTAACATTACTATTCCTTGTTACAAGGCTGAAAACTGATCTATGTCCAAATCTATGCTTGGACTTGTTTGGCCCATACTTGTGCCATAGCTGCCAAGAGGTGGCTTCTCATATATGTGGAGAATGACAAAAGTGAGGATTTTAAAACATTTCATATTTTTCCCCTTTTAGAAACTTTCTAGTGAAATGGGAAGAGACTCCAATGAGAACAAAGTCAATGGAAGGATATCACAGATGAGCCTGTTTTAAGTCAGCTTGTAAAATGTAATAGCCAACAAGACACTGTGCAACACATAATGGAAGATGAATCGAAAATAATTTATATGTGTTCCTTTTCTTCCATTCACCAAACACAAAAGTTCATGCCATAGGTCATGTGAAGGGGTTGTATCACTACAATAACATCCTTTCTGTACTACAGAGAGCACATTCCTAAGATCACTAATCATTAGTGGTATTTGTTGTGTACTGGAAAAATCACTTCTTGAATAATTTGTGGCTTAGTAGTGCCATGCATTAACAGAAACATCTGAACATCCTACACATAAGTCAAACAGTCTCTGATGGACCTGATAGAGTTTTCTTCCTCTGTTATACTCTGTTTTGAAGGTGTTTTGTTCACTTGATTTGACTATTCTAAATGTTTTGATTTGTTCATGTAAAAAAAGGAGTATCTGAATCTGTGAGAAGGTTGCTTTCTAAATGGGGTGTGAAAACTTGCAGAATTCCTAAGAGCAGCCAGAGGCCAAATTTACTTAATCTATCTTGGAAGTTTGTCCTGAAGCCACATTCCTTGACCACAAATGGTTTTTATGGAGCCTTGGGTTGCATATTTTGCAAAGGGAACACCATCTTGACAAGAAGCAGTGACAAACTATTAGAGATTATGCACCCTAAAAGTCTTAGAGATTCATAGAATCTACAGAGCCAGAGTTAGCAATGCAACTCCTTGGAAGGCTTGTCTTAATACATGCAACAAAACGATCTAAAAAATTAGATAAATCCAAATGGTCACCCTGGCCTTCAGAATCTTCCTTCTTCTCAGAAGATTTCAGCACAAAATGAGTTTAGGTACACCAGTTGCAGAGTACTCCACATTTTGGTCTGTGAGAGTTCCCAGGCATCTTCTCTGGGGGAAACCGAACTGTGTAATAAAGACTCCATTTTAGTTTGTGACTTAGAATGGTCCCTGTCATCAAATCAAAACAGATACAGAGTTAAAATGCTGTGGGAAGCAAATACAAATATAATAACATATGATACCAATCTCATAAGGCAAGTTGCCAACACATATTAAGAAATCAGCACAAATACTGTTTTTCAGGATAATAAGACAGAAGACCAAACCAGCTTCTTACTGCTGATAGGAGAATATTTAGCCAACTAAGCATTTCTGTAATGTTTCCTTCCCATTGTGAGTAACTTCTAGAGGTAACTGAAACTATCCTCTCCATCTGGTTCTCTCATTTTCCCTTGAGAAGCTTCTGAGCACTGGGCTTCTTTCCCGCTGTAGCTCTCTAGCTTTTACATTCTTTCATTGCACTTCTAAAGCTGAATTCAGCTGGAGGGCAGGGCTGCTATTCAGAGGGGGTTCCACCAGAGCAATCGCAAGGTCTTGCATCTGGGAAGGAATAGCCCCATGCAGCAGTAGAGGCTGGGAGCTGTTTGGAAGCAGCTCTGCACAAAAAGACCTGGATGTCCTAGTGGATAATTTGAGCATGAGTCAGCAGTGTGCCCTTGCAGCAAAGGCAGCCAACAATGTTTTGAGTTATATTGGAAAGAGAGCCAGGGAAGTGATCTTTCATACGACTTCGTCTGAGCACTGTGACCACTTTTGAGCCCCCTCCAGTACAAGAACAATATTGGGAAATGGGACAGAGTCAATCAAAAGGCCTTTAAATCAACCAGACTCTGGAGAGCATGATGCATGTGAAGAGGCTGAGAGAGCTGGATATTTTCATCTTGAAGAAGAGAATGCTGAAAGGAGACCTTGTTGCTGCTTACAGCTTCCTGGCTGTAAGGGCAGGACTGGAAAATGGAATTAGCCTCTTCTCAGAGGTGCATGATGATGGCCCAAGAGCCAACAGACACAAGCTGCAATGTGGTAAATTCCATATTCTAGACAAAAGGGAAAAAAGTACCATTTGGGTGGTTAAACACCAGACTAGGTAGTTCAAAGAAGTTGCAGAATCTCCATAGGTGGAGGTGGTCATGGCCCTGATAAGCTTGATCTGATTGGGCCTGTTTGAGGAAGGAATTGAACTAGATAACCTCTGAGGGCCCTTCCAACCTGAATTACGACTATATGATTCTAAGGCACTAGGTAGCGTACTATGGAGGAAAGTCCTGTAGTTCCAGGTGATGTTCTAAATGAGCAAAAGAGATTTTCAACTTTCCAGTTTCTCTAGTTACTTATCTGTGTTCTCTAATGAAATAAGAACTTACTTTGAAAAGGTTGATTCTTTGGAACTTGAAGAAAAGGAATAATGTGTTTAAAGGAGACAGATTATTGACTTCCTTCATGACATTAACACATTATATCTTTTCTAGCGCCTCCATGTTCTTATCCCTTGAATTGTAAATATCACATATGTTCTACATTTTTTCTGTGACAGAATTCAGAGGCCCACCCAGCCAGCTAATATAAGTACTCTATGTGCATCTAAGGGGCATACGTCTCCTTTTTAATGTCAGCAGACACCTGAAGGGTATTACTAGCACTGTTCCCACATATTCACTTGTGAGCAAGTCCAGATTCTGTATTCAGGTTCAGTTTCTCTCTGCTACTCATTGAATTATTAGATAATTTTACCTCTTTTTCTAGAAAACAAATTTCACTGCCTATAGTGGAATTTCAGCAAAAAGAACCTATCTGCTAGCTGTCTGCTTAATGAGTGTATTCTTAGAGTTGTTTAGACTACAATGCAGTGGCAATATAGTAAAATTTGGCTGATAAATTTAGAGGTCTTAACATCAGGAAAACAAAAGCCAAATGCCTTGCAATGGCACATTAACTTTGTGGAAGTGCTTGCCAAGAAGTCCAGTGTGTAGGTTAGAACTTGCAGTCTGCTCAGATGTCATATTTAGGTATGCAAATGATTTTAAGCATATAATACTCTAAACTAAACTAACTGCAGAATTTTCTTTAGCCAAAGTGTTTTCTAGCAATAACATAGAGTTTAATATGCATAAAATTAATTCCAGACTGAGGGACCTGAATAAGGTCTTCTGCTCTGTTTTAGTTTCTCCTAGTGTTCTTATGATGCTGTGTTCATTTAAACACTCCTGGACTCAACTATCCAGCATATATATTGAAAATGCAAACTTCTTCACTGTAATACAGGGATGCCTTGGTGCCACTCTAAATGATCATTTAATATTAAAGGAAATCTTTAACTTCCATAGGTAGGTAACCCTTTTACCTGAGAGTAGATAGATCCAGTGTCCTGCCCATGAATAATTGGACCCAGCTCAACAGGTGGGTTTAACATATGCCATATACCATGTCTAAATCTGTCCAGACTTTAGAATATTTAAAGGGATTATTCATTGAAATACAGCTTTATAATTTTACAGCTACAACAACATTGGAACAAAATCCCACCCTTTCCTTATTATTTTTAATTATTCAAAGTATTTGAATTAAACAGAAATTGTTACTGAAAAAGATATTGTTCTTCTTTCTGCTCCTTGGAAAATAGATTTTAATAAATGGTTCCATAGTCTTTTAAATTAAATATCCAAAGAAAACCCATGAAAAACCTATGAGTAATTTAAACTATCATTAGTTCTAGAGAATGGAAACATCTCTGGAGCTTAAGGAGTTTACATGGTGTTTCAAATGTTATTTTAGTAACCGTTGTTACTGCTAACCTCCAGCCAAGCTGAATGGCTGGTGCCCCATCTTGCAAACCCTTCCAGAGTCCTGCAGTATGCTCTGTGGCATGAGCTAAATGTGTGGTTGCTAAAAGACTGCAGGACCTAGACCTTAGGATCTAGCTTTTGTTGCTCTTGGCTACTCTTTTTCATCTCATTTGGTATTTCTTGGTTTTGTTATAGCTTTCAGTAAAAATCCTTCTACTCTTCCTCTCTTTAGTTTCTTTTTTTCTTTTTTGTTCCAGTTTTAATTGCGTATTATGCAGATTTTTTTTCTTTAGAATAACAACAAAGTCCTACTTGCAGAATGGATTTTAATTCATCCTTTTAGAAAGGAAAATGGGTATTGATTGTATATTATTCACATCAATGGATGTAATTAGTCTCATCCTCAGAAATGCAGTTACAAAACCACCATGATATATTTACCTAAGATAAATTTTTAATTCACTTCAGATAGTAGCTTCATGATTTTACATAAAGCACATTTATTTGACACTCTAGAGTTATTTAGTTGTTGAGTGGCTTCTGTTTTTAAAAGAGACTAAGCACCTAACATTTATTTCAGGGTTATTTTGGTAAGATAATCTGTTAATTTTACTGTGCCTAAAGTCATTATCAGGCGGAAATGGTAGCATAAATTCCAAAACAATTTTCTTTTACATTTTTACTGCATTGTATATGTGAAACAATTCAGGGATGCTGGGGGAAAAAAATTAAGCTATTTTTTGCTTATATTAACAGGGTAAAATAGAGAAGGAAGATATTAGGGAGGATCTCATACACTGTCTTCTACCCTTGAACAAGTTATGTTTATTGGATCAATGCCCAGTACTACTAAGATCCTTCAAGTAAAAACAGTTAGAAAAACATTAAAGATGAATTGTGTCTAACTGTGGGCTTGGTATACTTAAATAACAGTAGTATTTTGAAATATTGAGCAATGTAAATTCCTAGGATGCAGTGAATCCTATGGCTCAGTGAAAGATGAAGGAGGAGACTCTGATTACTATAGGATTAATTAAACACTTAAGCACATGCAAAATTTCAGTCATGGCTTTAGCTTCTGTTGGAACACAGACTTAAGTCTGTATCTGTTTTACTGCATCAGGAATCATGAGCCTGCTGCTTCAATTATTTCCATACATTTGATCTCTATTTTATAGTTAATGTATTGTTCTTCACATTCTCTTCAATATTTTGCATTTTTGTCAGGGTTTTGGTTTTCTCTTTTAACTTTTCTGCTTTTATGCAAAGCCCAGGTTGAAAAAAACTTCCATGACGTGCACCTTCTCCAGATTCTGTATCCTGCATGTGTTGTTCTGGTCCTTTTCTCTTCCTGCATCTTTATTTGTTCTTGCCTCTGAATCACTTTAGTCACTGTACCAAGTTGAATCGTGGTTTGATTTATACTGATTTCTGCTTCCAATCTCATTGACCAGTGGTAACTAGAAAAATTTTAGATGCAGTTCTTTGCTGATACATTTACATGCTTGATGAGAACAGATCACACTTACAAAAATGGGAAAATAATTAAGAGTGCCCTTTCATTAGTCCTTATGAAGGTGAGAGGAATTAAGTTACCTTTCAGGCCTTTTTATTCAATCTAAAGAAAATACCATGTCGATATATCAATGTCAGAGATCAATATAATGTTAAGTTTTAATGTATTTGTGCCTAATGCTGTCTACAGGGGAGCCTCAGATGTAAACAGAACCTTGAGGTGAGGCTATGATGTTATAGCCTGGGATTTGTGAAAACAATGTCTGGAAGCTGAGATCTAAAAGAAAGACTTTCAAGCAAATTTTCTGTTTCAGGAGTAGATGTAGACAAGATTGGTAATTTCCTTAGCAAATAAATTAATTTATTTAAAGAGTTTATACTTTGCCTGCTCTTAAAATTGTTAATCAAGGTATGAACATGTTAATAACAGCTCTTTCTCTTCCAGATAAAGAAAGTGGAGAGAAGCCTGATTTTTTTTTTTCCTGATTGATTGTGATCCCACCAAAGCAAACTGAGCTGAGTTGAGCTGCAACCACATCAGTATAGTGATGAGTAAAATGAATTGTAGTGAAAAGAGGAGGATTAAAATGTGGAAATATAGTCTAGAAGGCAGGTATCTTTTGTACAGATTTAAGTAGTGTCCTGATGGGCAGACCGAACTGGTGCTGATGAAATTCATAGCTAGAACTGCAGGCAAAAATTACTCAACTTCAAGAAAATCAGTGTAGCATTTAGCTGAAATAGCAGAGAATTATAAATTTAAAGCCTGGAAATACTAAAATCTTTAAAACAAATATTACACCTTCCTAATAAAGACATACATGAAAATTAGAGTATATGATCAAATTTAAAGAAGAAATAGGGCTGTTCTATATGAAATCCAGCTTTATGCACAGGGCTAATGCTTCTGCCTGGAGAACAGCATAGTCAGTTACTATAAAACCCTTAAAGTTGTGTTGTTTTCTGTTATTGCCAGCACTTGGTTGCTGGCAAGCAATGACTGTGCAAGAGTTTCAAGAATCAAAATCCAAATTAAAAAAAAAAATAAAAGAGAGAGAGAAATATAAAAGATGTTACAAATGAGTAAGTTTCTAGCCCTTATGATTGATTTTCAGACATATGAGGAAAAAAAACCCACACACTCCCCCCTTGAAGTGCAATACCGCAGCTTCTCTGCTGACACATGTCCCAGTGTCCTTCAGGCAAGACTTTGTGAGAAAGATTTTGGATGAGTTGCTGGATGAGATTGCAAATTAGTAGTGTCAATCTCTCCTGTGAATGAGATCTGAGTTTCACAAATGTTAGTGAAAATTGATTTGGAGAGACTCATGAAGAATTTGGACTGCGAGTTGCAACAGATGGGAAGGAAAAGGTTCACTAAATCATATCTTATAGACAAACTTAAAGGGAAAGAATTACTTTATTGAGCATTAGGAGATTAGAGCAGTAACTGACAGGCTTCCTGAGACAAGGCACAGCAGCACAGATGTGTGCCATTTTCGTTGGAAGTCCTAGACTGGGTGTGTTTGTGCAGTAGTTGTGTTAAGTGAGAGAGGAGGCCACGGCAACATAGCCTGCTCTGTGAAAAATAAAAGGTAGGGAATCTTTGTCAAAAAGGTCACGTAGGAATGTAGTCTGTACTTTCAGTTTATTTCTAAATTTTAGGAATGAATTCTGCAGCAGCTTTTAAGAAGGAAAATAGTGTGTTTCCAAAGAAACTGGAAATATATTTTAAGCAGGATGGATCAGCGAGATGTTGCAGATCAGAAGGGTCTTTTAATTAAGTTTCATGATCATTAAGTACATGCTTATATCTCAGTGTAAGCAGAAATCTCCTTGTTTGGAGTTCAGTTCAGACGGTGTCAAAAGTGGGTATGGCTTTGGTGGCAAGTTCTATACTGAGATATGAGGTCCAGTCTCTTAAACAACTTTACAGCAATGGGAGAAAAGACATGAACTAAAAGAAGCACTTCTTTCACCAAGACCTCGAAAGCCTTCTGTAGCCTCTGGTGCAACTTGTAACAATGAGAATCAAGCAGCAATGCTGATGTTTTTCTTTTGTCACCTCCAGTATCCCTAAGCAGCATTAGCCCCTTCATTTTTATGCCAGTGTGCAGAGTGTTCTCTGGGGTGTATTTAATGTTTCAGTAGTGATTTACATTCAATTCGCCATAATAAAGGCCAGATGATCACCTCTGTTATGCAAATGAATGCATGGAGACAGCAAGGAAGTCAGTAACTTGAAGTGGCAGAAGGGACAAGTGCCATTCTGTTCAGGGGGCTTTTGCTCTCTGTCCATTGACTTTTCAGTGGTTTTCTTCCTTGCAAATATTCAAGGGGAAGGGGTGCAGTCCACTGGAAGGCAATGAATTTGGTTAGAAACCACTTTTTATGTCAAAACAAAGACTCAGCTTACCCAGGGAAAGATACTCAGGATATTAGAGGTGTTCAGTAAGTAAAAGCCTTGTTACTTTTAGGCTTTTAGTGCATATAAACTCTCAACAGTTTAAACGAACAGGCTTACAATACACGGGTTGTTTAAGACGGAGAAAGACTTATTTTAATGACCTGCAATTAGGTAGGGGATCTATGCTTAGGGAAAGAAATATAAACAATCTTCATGTAATTATCAGGAAAATATACTTAATACAGACTATGGTCTAGTTATATGTCTTTGTCATTTTATGTTTGTCTTTTTAGAGATGTGAATGAAATATTGAATTAAATATTAGTCACACCCTTCAAAAGCAGACAGTGAAATGTGGATCTCCAGAATATCCAGAACCCATTCTCTTCAGTTTAAGGTAATAACAAAGCTCCCAGGAACTTGTGGGACAAGAACAGTTATAAAGGAAGAGGTTTTCACGACCAGCAGAATTGTGTCAATGTAATTGTGTCATTCTAGTGGAACTAGGTTACATTCAAACATTTTATGCCCCAAAAATGAAAATATAATAGTTCTGGTGTTTAAATATTACAAATACTAAAAATTATTTTATAAAATCTCTTTTGAAGATTTAATACTGGGTATTCATAGAGATTCAATTGGGATCCAGACCCTGAGTGTTAGAGATAGCTGTAAGACCTGATAGCATTGTGAATATTCATATTTTACATCCACTGGAATAGATTAAGTTTTACCTGTATAGGCTTAATGTGTATGTTTTCAATTTTCTTTCTTGTTTTTGGTTAGGATGGAGAAAGAATTTGGGAAATAAAAAAAAAAACAAACAACAAACATCCCACATGGAAATTAACAAATTTATATATTAACAATTATGCATATTACATATAAAATTAATACATTCATATATTAAATGAAATTAATAATTCAATTGGATTTTCAGAAGGTAGGGAGGTGATGATGATAATAATAACAATTATTGTTATAGTTATTATTTTCTCTATCTGTGAGAGTACAATATTCAAAGTCTTTGTCCCAGGACAACAGATAATGTAGGCTTGCAGCCTCCGTTGTGTAAATTATGTGAGAAGAGCCCAAAAGCTCTGGTTCTGAATACTTCCTGAGCTTTGGAAAACCTCACTCAAAAGTTATGGCAAAGTTCTGTCTGAAATTTGTATTAATGCACTTGTTTCTTTTCTACCAGCTGTAGTCCTACTTCAGTGGGTTAATTTCTGAAGTTCCCTTCTCACTCCATATTGATCTTGGAGTTTGTGGCTTCCATTTTGTGTCTAAAGAGGGATTTGTGTGCCTGAAACATTCCTTTTTTACATCCCATTGGCTTGATGAGAAGACATTATCTCTGCCTACAGCCCTTGCCTTCGTGCCTCCTGAGAGAAAAAATGCAAACTATAATGAAAGCAATTCACAACTGGTTCAACCTGGAAACCCTCACAGAAAAAAATACCCTTACAGTCAGCAGACATTTTGCCTAGTCTGACATGTCAGGTTTTGGCCCAGTACTCCTAATATAAAGCCCCTCCCAGAAGAACTGAATCAAAATATCTAAAATTAATCAATATCATATTTATGTATAAAACAGACTAAGGGACACTATTTGACCTTCTGGTAACTGACCTGCTAACAAAAGTGAGGTGTCACAGGATTTACGTCTTCATGCTCAGTGTGGGGCAACAAGCCAGTGTAACATCTGCTAAGTATGCAGTGCAAAGCAAATGAACAATGCTGACACCATTAATCAGCTTGTCAAAGTGAATAAAATGTCAAAACCTGATGTAAGAAAGCTTGGCTTGAAAAGCAAACATTTCATGTGGATCTGCATGGGTCTGTCTAATGATGGATTAGTTAACCCTGGAATATGAAGAATGACTCCAGCCTGAGGTTTGAGGGGGATTGCATCTAAATCTGACAATGTGCAAAGGAAGACTGTAAAGAAATTAAATATATGGGAACTAGTTTTACAAAAATCAATCACCGGCCATTGCTGCCTTGAACCTCAGTGTATGATATTAAACAGCATGAATAAAACACATCTTGCTTAGAGTCCTACCTGCAGGTTGCAAGCTGTGCATTAAAAACAAGCTTTTTCATTCACAGAATTCTTAAATGGCAGGTAGCATTTTTTCCTTCCCCTCCTTTGCTGAGCCACAGACAGGAACGGTACCTCAAAGAGAAAAAATACCTGGAATTAATTTCAGTGGAATAGGTTCAAAGCAGTGCAGCTGTACTTTAAATCTGGGGTTAAATTATCAGTGAAAACTGAGAAACAGTCAGTAAAGGGTGCTGATACTTCCTTATTTAATGAGGAGTAGAACATCTGTGGGGGAAAGAGAAGGTAGGGAACACAGACACATGGAAGCTACAGATGGAAAAAATCTCTGCTAGCCAGCTTAAAAATGCAGGACCTATTCTATTGCTTTGTCAAATCTGCTTTTGAAACTGCAAGGCTTTTCTGCTTCCAAGATTCCCTTTGGAAGATGTCTCTGGACTGTAGTGTATTTTTTGTCTCAGTATAATTTTTCCTGATATCCTTTTTTTTTTTTTAACCTGAATTTCGTGTCATAATTACTAGCACACCTCTTTGTAATACAATAAAAATTCACCTCCCTCAGTGGCTTTTACTGCCTTTCTTTCAGGCTTTGATTCTCTTGTCTTCTCAGAACATCATACCCTAAACTTGCCCCATTGGAAATTACCAGGATTACTCAAGGGATAGGACTCTAGCATTAAAGAATAAAGTGGGCATCACTGGAATAGGCAAAATGTGCCTTAAAAAAACCCCAAACAAACAAAAACCCCCAAACCAAGCAAACAAAAAAGCAAACAAAAAACCCACAAAACAAACAAACAAAAAAAAGGAGATACTTTTTCTTTGTGGAGAAAAGACTACCTATTTTACACATCAGTCTCCTCACCTCTATAAGCCAGAGACTTGGTAAAGAGAGTTGCCATCACGTGAACTGAAAGATGTGCTGTTCTAATAGAAAAAAATATCTTATTTTTTTGTTGTAATATTTTTCATTTAGCTTGGGGAAGGAAAAAGCTTAAGAATTTACTGTAAAGTGCTATTGAGTAAGGTCTGTGTCTTTGTTCCAACTGGCTAAAGAACAACAGTAACATAAAATAATTTTGGATCTGATGATCATGAATTAGATTGGATCAATATAAATTAAATTATTACAAATAGTCAAAAAGCAGTGTTGGAAAAAAAGAAGAAACTTTTTAAAACAAAGAGAACCATTTGGAGAAGTCGAATGGACTGAATAGTTTGAAGTCCTGAATGTTGAGAATGTTTGTGAGGATTTGTAAGTAGGAGATGCAAAAAAACTCTGTAACTTGAATCCCAAGAAAAGAAGAACACTCGTAGAGGAGGGATCTGACTGTAACTGGGTAAGCAGCTGCCTGAAAACATATATTAGAAGTAAACAAAACCTTAGGGGGAAAAAAAAATCTGCCTTGGAGATCAGAAAAAATAGCAACAAAAATGATTCACTGTGCAATTCTAACAAATCAGAAATGAATATCTGCTGAAGACACCATGAGAAAATGGGGTTATTTTTTCCATCCTATACAGGAAATAAACTTCTGTGTTTAACAATACAAAAGGAACATGATGCACTTCTAAACCTCAATAATATACTCAGCTTTAGAATGTGTTGCAAAGACAAATATTGTACAAGGTAGTGAAAAATAGGACAAAATGCAGTCTGGGTTTATGAAAGATAACAGATTCATCTGGCATTGTTTTTGACAGCAATCAGCTTTTTTAGGGAAAGAAAAGGTAGTAAATCTATCATGAGTTCTGTAAAGTATTCTCATACAGTTCATAAATTAAAGTGGAAAAGATATGAAATGGCATAAGAATTGCCTGAATGTGTGAATACAAATGAGTATGATAATAGCAAGAGGGATTGCCAAGGAGGGTAAGGGAGAGAGAGAACAAGGGTTTATCACGGAGTGTTCAAAGAATATTACAGAGAGACATCCTCCTGGACTGTTTATGGAACTCAGTATTATAAAATTCTCTCAAGAGTGGCCTTGGCACAAAGAGTAGGAGCATGTTAATGAAATCTGTTTGTGACACAGTGCGGAGCATTTTTCAGTACAGTGCCAAAATATTGTAAAAGGACAGGGAACAGATTATCATGTGAGGAAGATCGATTTTTAAGTCAGGAGTAATACAAATGTGATGAAAAGGCTAATAATAGGAATTCTCATTTAATTTGGTAGTTTATCAACTGGAGGTGTCCAGGGACAATGACTTGTGTGAGGTTGATGGCCCAGATATGAGATGTGACTGACAAGAAGACATGAAAAAGACAAATGCGTTGCTCAGATGAGAGACAAGATATTTTAACACAGATTAGGAAATATTAAATTATTTTTATATTAAATAATAAAATGTCCTCTGGAAAGGGTGACCATTATTAAAAAAATTAATTTGATCTGGATTGGGGGCACAAAACAAATGCAGATATGGTTTGCTAGACTGGTCAGGAAACTGGATTCTACGTTCATGACGAGCCTGTCTGGCTAAGGTACCTAAACTAGTGATATCGTTCAAATGAGTAATTAAACAAGCTCATAGATAAGAGGAATTTGTTCTTCATTTCAGAAGATGATATTGGCAAAATGAGAGCTAAAGCAAGGTTTCCAAAGAGCAGAGCAGGGAGTTACTAAAACAGCCTTATGATAGAATAGGTGCAAGAAGAGCAATTATCTTTTTCAAGGACTGCCAACATCCTGTCGGTAGATTTTAATTAAATGACTGTTTGCCATAACAGGAGATTGCAATTTGTGGATCTTAAGGTTTTTATACAGGACTTCAAGACACTTTTTCCCCCACTTTCACCCAAAGGAAAGAAAAGAAATAATCAAAGAGTTAAAAAACATATAAAGTTGCCACTACTGTTTAGGACTGAGGAATAAACTTTAATACAGACAGTTTCAAAAACTCCCTGCAGACTCAAAAAGCTTTAAGTAGTGTTTAGTTTCCCCTCAGGCTCTCATGGATTCACTATTTGTTCTTTGACTTCTGAATACTTCTCTACATCATATGAAACATTGTGGAATAGCAAATTAGAAATCTCACAGCTGTTTCATTTATATTTTAAAGAGTAAGGGTTTCTAAAAAACTATTTTGAGCATTAACTCAAATAGTCCAAAGAAGCTCTTCAGTTTCATGCTCATTATAAATTAATTTTCTGCTTTCTCTATACCTTTTCATATTCAGCTAGTGGCAGTTAAATTTGAATGGCAAAAGCTGGAACTTCTGGAAAGCAGACAAAGAGCAGAGGCAACTTTGACATCTATAATGGTAGGGACAGCAGCCTGGGCTTGTGAGGTGAATATGACTAGAAGATTCTGCAGTGAGATGGTTAATTTTGCCATTTCTAAAGAGGATTTTTCATTTTCAAATTGGGCTTCCATCCCTTCCAAATGATCAGAAGCTCATCCTTCCCATAGCTACCATTAAAAGTGTAGTTCAGTACACTGATGATACTTGGCTGACATTGTCAGGGATATTTTAATATTCATACAGACTATAAACTTAGACACTTTATAAGATATTTCCCCTTTTCTTGTTTTGGGGGGGGGGGGTTGGTTTTTAGGTGTTGGGGGTTTTTGTTGTTGTTTAGGTTTGTGGGGGGTTTTTGGGGGGGAGGTAATTTGTTTCTTGGTTTGTTTTTTCATTTGATCAGAGCTGTTGCAACTACTGTTGTGATTTACATCTTCTGGTGCAGTTTCCCAATCTGTAATCTGTGTTCATTTAGGAAGGGGACTGTCATTACTAGATTTCTGCAAAATGCCCACCACAGAAACATCCCTGAGGATTTCCAAAATGCTTCTCATTCCCTTTCATATAGTATCTAATGGTAAGTAAGAGTCAAGACCACAATTTTTCAGCAAATTCCATTGCTATGGAATCATGATATACACAAGGCCCTGATAATATCTTCATATTTTGTACATAATTTTGTTTCTAGACAGCTGCACATAGGGTCAAGTGCCTTGGGAGTTTAGATCATTTTGTTTCCTATGCATTATCTAAGTGAGGAATTGCATGCAGGCACAGAGTGCCTCCCATGTTATCAGGAAGCATCTTGAAATTTGACCTATATTTGGGAATGAACTTCTCTGCATTGAGGTTCAGATGTAAAAGTCCTGCTTGCTTGTTCACAGTATTTGTTACCAGACTTTATTATTTGATTTTTTTATCAACTTTCTAGATGCTGCTGTTTTCAATCACACGTTGTCACATCACCACAATTTCCACTCATGCACAAATCAAAAATACTCTCACTGAGCTTGTTGAGGTTCATAGATTTTCACAAGCTGGTCCTTTATACCCTTTCTAGGTAGAGAGTGCACAACAGCATTAAAATGTAGCTGCATGGCTGTTGCTACAGCAGGGTACAAAGGGGGTAACTTTTTTCTAGACAAGCTGGCAGAGCTATAGAAACCCAGGCTGGTTTGCATATTACAAACCATTTCTCTAATGGAAAGTCTAATGAAAGGCATGATTTTATAAAAACTATGTGTATTATTTAAGGGTAGGTCCTAATCAATGTTTTGCCCTAGAACCAATACTATTCATTTTCATTCGATTGTTTATAAGCATTTCTTGACTGATAGGAAGGGATTTTTGTCTCCCACTGAATATGCACTGCACTTGTTCAAACATTCCCAATCCCTGGTGCTCCCTCTTTATTACCTTTTCTTTATAGTCTGCTTTCCAGAAGCAGATGCTGTATTGTACTATCTGATCATCCTCTTCTCAAAACTCACCACAATAAAAATATTAGTGATCATTTCCCCACAATTAAGAGGAAAACTGGAAAAAGCCATCAGCATTTCTTGTCTCAGGAAGTATTTTGGGGTGCCTATGGGTGGGATCCTAAGAAACCCCACGACATGTGGTGTGCTTCTAGAGGAAGTATGACCAGATCTGCATACAGTTGCCTGGTATCTCAGGTAGTCTTTCAAAACACTTAGTTTACAATTTTATCCATCCAAATATTTACCTTTAAATTACTAGAAAATGTTTGCTCCTGAGAAAGCAATGCGCTCTGTGTTTATCAGGAACAGGCTGGCTTGTGGAATGTGTATTGCTCTGAGTAAGAACCCTGGAATGAAAAGCTGAATCCTTCCTCAAAAGTCTGCTTGCTTTCTTTCCTTTTGTTTTTCTTGCTCAAGGAGGTTATTGACACCATTTGCTGAGCATTACACTGAATTGCTGAGCCCTGCATTAGTGTAAAAAAATTCCATCATTACAGAAAAATACGTTCTTTCAGTTAGAAGGAGGCAGTAACAGGATCAGCACATGGTTTAAATAAATATTGCATTATAAACAGGTTGTTACAACATTTGAATCTCTAATTTTGAGAATATAGTTTCTTGATTTTCAGTGAAAGATAAAAAGGAAAAATTCTTAGGATATAAGAACAGGACCAGATAATCAGCATATTTACATTTAGGAAAGTCGTGGTCCTGTGTAGCAGTGTAATAGATTTTCCTCAGCTAACTCGCAGTGAACTAACTCACAAAAGAAATTATCAGCCTAAAGAAGATGTCTGGAGCATTTGTTCCAGACAAACAGCTCCTTTACAGAAAGGTAGAATCCTCAGAAACTTTTCAGTTCCCATTAGATCATTTTCAGCTAGAATCAATCTTCCTGGTGCTTTTTAGGCTGAGATCGCAGTCTTGACAGGGAAATTATCAGGAAGCCACGGAAAAGATAAAATCTTTGGAAAGAAAGATGTAGCCCAGAATGGATGGTAAAAAGACTTAGTTCCCTGTGACCGCTCCACCTTTTTCAGGAGTGGTCTCAAATATTTCTCCTGTTTCACAGCTTGACTTTCTGCCAGGCTGTTGGCCAAGGGCCAGCATTCCAATTAGTCACAAGCTGGAAGACGGCCCTCAGGTCAGTGCCTTTCCCTGGACACCAAAGGCAGTGTTAAGATAAAATGTTAACTGAGTTCTGGCCAAGATCAGGCTGCAACCATCATTTACTCATTCCTCATCTTTCACAATGCTGCAGCTGGATTTATATATCTGAAAGTTAGGAGATAGTAGTGTGTGAAGCCTGAATGAATGTTTTCATATTGGAAACAACAGGGGAGAAGCTCTGTGAGCCAAAGCAGCAAAACAACAGTGAATGGACTCTCTTTGCAAAAAGATAGCTTAGTGGATGGAGTTTACATGAGTGAAAAAATTTCCAACTTTGCAGCACATTTCTGGAAGCAACTTACTCACACAACTGCCATTGGAAGTGAGAAAGCAGCGTTTTTCTCGTATTATGGGTGGCAGTGTTGGAAAAAGTAATTTGAAGTCACAGAAAACAGTGATAGAACTGGGAGTGAATAGTCAAAATACCAGGTAATCAACGCCTGTACACAGCTTAAAGTCACATTTGCATTGAACTAGGCCATGCAGATATTCACAGAAACTCCTTGAACTGACCACCACTGTAAAATAATAAAACAACACAATCCCCGCCTTGTAGATGGGGAATTGAAATGCGAATATATTTTGTCACACTGGAAAAGGCAGGAACTGAAACAGATGTTCGAAGATCTGGCCCAGTGCCTTAAGCACAAACTAATGCTTTTAACTCATAAAAGTGTTCAGACAAAACTGCTCTTTTTCACCTTTTATGATCTTATTTAGCAAAGAAAATAGAGAAAGATCAATAAGTTTGCTGTTAACTCAAAGCCTACTTGGTGATAAGAAAACATGCTTTGATGACTGTGGAATGTTATTTGACTTTTTCTTAAATTAGGGGGGGGGCGGGGGGAAAGAAAAAAGTGTCTGTTTTGTGTGGAGATGATTTCCAGACTTGCATCCCTTCCCTCTGTCAACTCCTTTTTTAATTTGATACGTGTTTTCCAAAATTTCTCAGGGTTGACCCCTATGGATGGTACTGGATAAACTGCCTAAGGTGCTTTTCAAACACTGCAAGTTGTTGTGAAAACTTGATTGGGCAACTACATGGATCCATTACTTACATTTCCCAGCCTGTACTCTGAAAATGTGTTTCAAAAGCATTGTTTCTCCGGAATGTGTAAATAAATTTGACTAGAGCAGCTGTGCAGAGCAATGCTGTCGTGCTGTCATCTCCTCACCCCCTCTGGCTGCCTGATGCCTTGGCCCTGGTAATTACCCTCATCTCCCCAGGGAACAGAAATGTGCTGACTAAAGGGTTGTTCCTGTTATCTGGGTTTCCCAGTGTGCTGGGAGTTCTTTGCTTTAATTTCATTAACTGCCTTAAAGCTCAGCCATGTGCAAAATATCATCTTTTTTTTTTTTCAACAAAATCTGCATTAAGGCAAAAGCAACTGTTTAATGGCCTAGTTAGGAGGGTGAAGTGGACAAAAAGCTGCACGACAGGTTCCTCATGTAAGTACCAATTCAAATCTATTTAACTACTGTAAATTGATGTGGAGGCAGCACCAGATGTGCCACTAGATTGCCATTTATTCCTCACTGAAAGTCAATGAAATGCATGCTGTCTGGAAATTGTCCCAGGGAAGCAGACGTGATATGTTTATCAAGGCTATGACTGAAGACTAATCCTTGAAGCTTCAGATAGGAGCTAAGGGTGCTCAGCATCTCCCAGGAGACTCACAGTGTAATGGTAGGTCACAGCATAAGCGCAATCTGCTTTGTGTAGTGTGACTCAGATTCAAGAAGTCTTTTGAGTAATTCTGCAAATGGAAGACTCAAATCAAATCAGATATTTCAACCATAATAATCCTTTGCTACAGAACCCAGATGAAACTACTTTGCTTCCATAATCAACATCGTAATTCTCCCGTTCAATTTTATTTTGCAATGTTCATTTCCTGTGGCTGTTTTCGAAGATCTCACCGTTTACAGGAAACCTAACTCCCTAACACATCCCAGTTGGAGAGAGTTTCCACTGCTCACAGAAAGGTACTGAAAGGCACAAAAGTTCAAACATACTCAGCTGTGGATGAGCTCACCCTTACTAGTTCTCTGCAGCTGATTATAATAAAAACATCACCTCCCATGTGACCAAGCTCTTGCCATTGAAAAGCAATAATGTCATCTCCGGTGGGATCCTGGATGACATATAGCTAGTATTAAAACAGAGATATTTCTCCAGGTTTCTCTGCAGCTTGTAATTTCCTTTAGCGGAACGACTGTGTGTTTAGGCAGTGTTTAAAGAGGGTAAAGGAATAAACACTCTCTTAATATTAAAGGAAAAAAAAAAAAGACGATCACCTTAGTAAAAGAGATTGTAGCTTGGCAGTTGGGGTAAACATATGGGACTGCACTGATAATAGTGTTGATTTTTATTTTATTTATTATATAGGAAATTATATGGCTTTGAATAAAAAAAGAGTTACTATTAGCATTTATTCCTTCAAGCTAAAAATGTTGTTATTAGGTCTGATCAAATAGTCCATGGAAATATTAGCTTTACCAGGCATTTGATCGAGCCTTCAGAGCATTTAGATTAGTGTATGTAATACAAGAAATTTGTATTTCCAAGCAAGATTGCTGTTTCCAAGAAATATCACAGATTTCTCCTAAATTCTACTGTGCCTCGTGGCCTCAAGGAAGAGAAGAGGCATTCCTATGAAAAGAATAAAGGTCAAAATACTTGCTGAGTAGCTGTCCTTGCTTATTATAGATGGGTGATTACTTGCCTAACATTTAATTTGTGGCAGCCTTCCTTTCTAGAAAAAAGAAAAGAACCATTATATTATGCACATCTGCCATGAAAGAGGAGATGAAATACTGTTACTCACAAACAAAAGAATTCAGATACCCTAAGGAACATCAGATAAGAATTACAATATACCCCAGAGTTTGCTTGAGACAACCAAAGCCATGGGGAGGCTAGGCACTTTCCAGACACTCCTCTCAGCTAGATTCAAGCATTGGGCAGGGAGATGTATTGTAATAAAAATGTAATATTGATGCCTTAAGAGTTCTTATATATTTGTAGATTTTAATATAGCTGTATGGTTTCTCACTCTTAAGGTAGCAGGTAACAGTTTCTAAACCCCTTTCTCATGGTTTGTGCCACATTCTTGAAATTCTGTTTAACGTTCTTTTCAAGGACAGAGATTTTAGCAAGGACATCTTGTTTGGGACACGTGCACCTGGACCAGAATAATAAGATACATTACAGTCAAAACAAGATAGAGGGCTCAGAACCCTTGGAGGGGCTCCAACGGGGCAGTTCTGAGCGTGGTACCAAGGGCAAATGGCTTTGGGTTGGATGTACCAACTAGATATGGTAATTAGTTAAAGCCATATAATGGTGAGAATTCTGTGCTGGTGTGTGTGCTCATGTACTCCGTGCACCCAAAAGTTTTCATTAAAGAACTGCTCTCTACTTTAGCTATACTAATATTGTTTGGAAGTGTTTTTTTTCCCCTCCATTTTAGGCAACAATATCATCCCTCATGGTTTTAAGAACGTATCTCCTATCTCTCTGAGAAGGGAGTAACATACAACTAAGAAAGAAATCTCTTCAGAAATATCCCACACAGTACAGAGTCTGAATGCAATAAACATTGTTGGTAAATGATCATATTGAGTCAGATTCTTTTTGTACACAGACAACAGATTTTCAAAATAAAGGATACTGTGTTATTTCAGCAGAGCAAGAGGAAATGCTGACATTACAGACTAATCAGTGCATTGGAAATTGCTGAGTATGTATTGTTTTAACTTCACAAAATCCAAACAGGTCTTAGAGTGTGCATTAGCTGCTGAGAGTTTCATTAAAACTTCCTTGAAGCCCTTTATAGCCCTTCCCAGCTCTTTATTATTTTTCTGACTTCTCCATGGACACCCCCTTGTCGTGGGGGAGAAGCTTGCGTGCCCTCATGAGGTTGTGAGCTGTGCTGGCGG
>JAWWEE010000086.1:0-11231 GCA_035221455.1 Xenops minutus | reverse complement strand
GAGCTGCAGGAGGGTTTGGATGATGCTCTGGGGCACAGGGGGTGACTCTTGGGGATGGTCCTGGGCAGGGCTGAGGGCAGGACTCCAGGATCCCTGTGGGTCCCTTCCAACTCAGCATATTCTGTGATTATTAGACTCTTTAAGGTAGCATGTCAGTTACCATTCCACCTCACCAGCCAAAATAATCTTTCCTCCCACTAAGGCTCTCTGGGGAAGGGAGAGAATTGCCTAATAGAGCCTTACGACTTAATGATGGATTTATCTGCTTTTAAGGAACACTGTGTTGTCAGGTTCCTTCCCTGAAGAGGCTTATGTGTGCTGAACACAAAGGAAACACCTCCGAGGAGCAGGATCCTGTAGCTGCCACCACCTGTAGGCTATAAACCCACTCTCACAGGCATTTCACCCAGCCTAGCATTTTCTTGTTGCTGAGAGAGTTGACAGACCTAGTACATCAGAAAATTGCCACGAGGACATTGTGCCTTCACTTATGAATAAAATCTCTATACCAAGCCACATTTTAAAAGGGTAACTTAACCCTCCCTGCCCCCAGCTATTATTTTACTACGTCATCCTTCACTTTTGCCTGAGATATATGTTTTGTAGTCAATTATAAATAAAAAGTGCCTTATAAATAATGTTTTACAGCTTATTGCAACCAATAAACCATAGCACAGAATGTTTTGATGTCTTCCAGAAATGAGGTATGGCACATTAATACGAAATCTATTTCTTCATTTCCCATCCTAAAAGTTTACAGACAGTTCTCTACCCTCACCCTTCGGTTAAACCTACAGCATCATTTCTGTTCCTGCTGGTGATTTAGCCAGGCATATAGCCATGGTAACATAACCTTCTGAGTGACAATAAAACACAAATTTGGGTAATAGTGACACTTCCCTACACAGTATCTCTGTTATTTTGATATTGAATGCACCTGTGCAACACTGTTTATAAAATGTGCCTTGGCTATTTAGGAGCAGGCTGTATTTCTGCTTTTATCTCATGTAATTGATCTAATCATGACCCAGAGATGCAGAAAAAGTAATGAGCTCTTGAGTTACTTGTGTGTGTTACTAGAGAAAGTTAAATTTGCAGGGTGGTAATGGTTATGGTGCTACGACTCGCAGTGATTCAAAGTGGCTGCATTTTGCTTTCAGTCACAATTATTTTGTGATAATAGGAACATCATAATGCATATAGTCACACACCTGCCAGAACAACCTTTTCCCTTAGAAAACTCACAGAAAATTTAGAATTTCAAGAAAACAACCCAAGCTGGCACAAGACAGACAGGACAGAGTTTAACCCTCTAAAGAATGAAGAAAAAAAAATCTTTTTTTTTTTTTTTTTCTCGTTTCCCATGATATCAACCAGTAATTTACAAATTATCTACAAATGCAGAGTAATTTTTAGAGGTGATTGTGATACAATTTTTTAATTAATAACAAAGTTAAAAATTGTCTTGGAAATTAAATTGTCTTTATGACATAAGATTTCTTTTTATCCTGTAAGGCTTTAATGGCTTCCCAACTTCTCCATTTTAGAAAAATAAAATTATATGACTTAGTTATCTGAATTTTTTTCTTAAATATTTTTTTTTTTTTTAAATAAAATGAGACATACAGATATATCAAGGTCACTTTAGCTCTGAAGGTTTCTGCAGTTTTGGGAGATCCACAGCTATAGTTATGTGCTGATTCAGTGTCTCCTCTTCCCCTATTCATAACAATTTGCTACCAGCTTTTCTCAATTTCTCTTGCAGGATGGACGCTGTATTATGCTTCTGATAAAATGCTTCAAAGCATTTACACATTGCCTTTGGTTATTTCTTTGTTTGGTATAAAAAGCTTGAGAAAATGTTCCAAAGCTGGATGAACAGAAAAAGCCCCACTCTAACAGATATATCTGGTTCAAAGGTTACTTTTCATTGCATGTTTAACTCTGGAATTAACCATGTTCTGTTTCTTATTTCTGAATAGTCGTGTTTTGCTCACATAACTTTGTCATTGTCAGTTCAGAGGTTTTCTTTGGTTATTTTTTTTTTTTAATTATTATTCAAAGACAAAACCATTTGCATGTATTTTGCATTTTAGGACCATTTCTCTTTCCTCCCCTCCCCCCTAAATGGTAAATTATAGCCAAGTAGAAGACAAATGTCCCATGGACTCTTTCTGTCATCATCCTATTGTGTTACTCCTTCAAGGGGTCAGTTTAAGAGGTGGCTACAGCCTCATTTACGTGCAAAAATCTATATATTGACCCCTTTAAATTATTATAATTTGTAAGTTACCAGCACTTGCTCTCTCATTTCCCTTTCTGCCACTTCTCTCTGCTGAAACAAGCTACTTATCTTCTTAATATCCAGGCTGAAGTTAACAAGCCATGCTTGCCTTGGTTAGTCAGCAGAAACAAATTGCAGGGTCCCTACAGGTTTCCCAGGCATGCCAAGAGAAGTCCAGTCCAGACAGCCTGAAAATGCTGTTTATTAAGCCCTACCATCCTCTGCTCTCCACTGCCTTTCCCTTCATGGTGACACCAAGAGTCCCCAGGCAGGATTGAGCCTCCATGTGTAGGATGCTCTTCAGCCTCAGAGTAAAACTGAGCCCTTGCCCTCTGAATGCAAATGCAGGAATGATCACCATTGATTTCTGAAAGTAATAGAGAACTGAAAAAGGAGGAGGCAAGATAAAATCTCTGGGCTGTTTGTTTTGGTTCTCCATCTAATTTATCATCTGTGTGTTTAAACTGGGTGCAGTTCTCCAGTGGACCCAAGGACAAACCTGTTCAGTTTTGGAGTGGATCCCCCCAGCATTCCTCACAGAGAAAAGGGTTGGGTTTCTGTTGTTGCACAGTCAAATCCTCAGCTCCTACCTTGCCCATGAGCCCTCCAGCCTGCGGTTTGGCTCTGGCTATCCTGGTACAGCCTCCGGCTCCAGGGAAGTGCCAGTTTTCTATAGCAGGGCATATGAAAAGTTAAGACCTCGTGCTGTTATCGGTGCTGAAGTGGGAGGAGAGGGCACCCAGGATACCCAAATATCTCTCTTACATCCATGGTATGTTTGAGAAGATGAAATTGTCTTGTGCTTTCTCACATCTCTGACTGAAGCTGCTACTCCCATGGAAACACGGACCTATAAAAAACAGGGGGCTTGCCCGCTTGACTTCCTTCCATGGCTGATCTATGGACTGTTCACTTTCCCCCACTGAAAAACTTTGATGAAAAGATGATGTTTTGTTTTTTCTATGCAGCAACAGCAGCAGCATATGTTGTACAACTGGGTTTGTAGTTCAATACAAAGTGGAAATGGAAGTTTTTCATGAATCCTCATATTGCTTTGACTATAAGATGTTCTTATAGTCAAACAATTTTTCATAAGCCCAAAACCTGAAGTCTCCATGCTGTGCAGATTGGGATTTTCCATGTGCTTTAATATATTACTAGAGGTTAAAGTGTGGGCAAAAAACCTTAAAAACAACTGGTTTTATTGTTGCTGTATGCAGCAAAAGATATTTTTTCCCCAAAACATGACAAAAGCTGCTCTGCTGGTTTTATTTGGCAATAATTATATTATCTTAGGACTTCTATAAAATACCCCAAAACAAATCAAGTATATTCTGATTGTCTGGTCCCCAAAACTGAAAATTGAACATCATGACATGATCTTTTGAGAGGCTTTTCATCAGTACTTGTTTTGTCTCCTGAAATGAGATAATCTTTAAAACATAAACTAGTCACTGTTCAACGTAGCTGTTCTAATCCTGATACCAGTAAAAAATACTTTACTTAAAACTTGTAATTTTAAAATTAAATAATAGTAATTTTAAAATTTTATAATATAGCTTTTAGTCTCAAGAATCTGACTTGTCCTGGGAAATGCTACAGTTTAATTGCAAAGTAAGTGTGTTTTCCAGACAGGTTCCTTCCCATTAGTGATTTTATACTTCTGGACTTTAAATTTCACTGAAACAGTTGTTACTTTCTTGGTAGGAACAGAGAGGCCTAGCTGACCTTTAGATTGCTGCTCATTATTGATCAAGCAAAAAAGGTTTATATCAGATTCCTTCATAGTCATTAAAAAAAATAAATTAAAAATACCTAGTTTGAATTGTAAATACAGGCCAAGAGTGAGAAGGTCTTTGTTTCACCTAATGACATTCCAACCTTTGCAAGGATATAATTTTTACAGAAATATTTGACCAGACAAATCCTAAGAAAACATGCAAACTTTCCTATGATAGTTTGGAGAAGAAATCTTAGCAGACCACAAAGCTGAGGGAAACAGATGACAACGTTCTACAAGTATAAATTACAGGCATTTGTTTATTTCTGTTTAGCATTTCCACTACTGGCTGCATACTGATGATGCGAATTGGATGGATAGATGTTGACTAATCTGTAAACACTTTAATTGGCTTCTGAAATGCAACTAAATCGTGTGCCAGGGTTTTATCTACAATTAAGTCAAGTTTTATGAACTTAATTCTTCACTATTGTTCGCTGCCAAAATAAAATTATCAAAGCCTTTGCTTGTTGACACGTCTTGAACAATTACAGGGTTATTTACGAGCACCAATTTGGAATTTTGGGATGAAACAGTCTCTGTTTCAAGGGCTGGTTTGCAGCATCATGCTGTGTTTAGACATCATTTTCCTTGGGAAAGTGTCCTGGGTCTGAAGAGTGGAAGTTTTATAAGTTTCACCTAACTCAAGAAACAAGTATGAAAATCCACAGGGCAAGGAAATGGGACACTGAGGGAGGTTTCCTCACAATTTCTACTGTGTAGAGTCACAGAAGAGATGCACAGTGTGGTTCTCATACCTCTTTGTATGCACCTGGCAGTGGCTTTTTTTGCATCTGCTGCAAGATCAGCAGCAATCAACATTCTGGTGCACACCTTTGTTTTTTTAAGAAGTCTGGTTTTGTTAGTTACATCCCAGTGGCTTACAGCAAAATTCAGCCAGTGTCCAGTGAGATTAGCTCTTAAAATTAAATGCAGAGGGGCAGACTCGTGGTCAAGGTGATCACATGTTCATAGGTGCAGTTACTTCGGCATCATATTTAGTTAAAAATAGCATCTGTGCATTAATATGGCAGTTTAAGACAATGACAGTGGAATAAGGAGGGGGGAAATTAACCTTACAAGATTAGGCATCTGCCTCTTTCAACATCCATCCATCCCTCCTCCAGATTGCCTTTGCCATTTTGCCATATGTTTCCTTCTATTTTCTCTTTGCTTACAAGGATGGCAAGTTTACAGGAGACAAAATCATCTGCAAAGTTTGTTCTGAAGAAAGTGGATAAATAATCAAAGGAATTTTATACTGATTTTAATTTTATTGTGAAAAAGTTAAACGAACATGTGTTGACTTTTATAATAACTTTTGTGTCAGAAGTAGCACTTTCAATCAAGGATATGAAGAAAGACAGTATTTTTAAAGACACCACAAAATCTTTGCTGTTGGTATTCAATACCTAACTAAGGCATCTCAGGAAACACACCGAGTCTGCTTTACCATACGTGCCTTTCATATAGCAATTTAAACTCCCAATCTGTTAAGTACATTTTAATCCTATGTTTTATGTGCTTTCTTTGAAATATTAATTTTTCTGGCAGGAAAAATATCAGAAATATTATTTGAGTGCAGAAAAGTATATTAACAGCATAGACATTTTTGTTTACATTGTCTGAAAACCAAAATTTCTTATGTAAGTATGAGTTTAACGAAAAGTGGAGAATACATATGCAATATTCACTTTATCTGTATTATTTCTGTTTATCTATTAAGTACACAGGAAATTCCTTCTATCCAGTGGGGTACTTCTCCATTCTGATGAAATTCTCCTACAGTGATTTAAATTTCTTGTATTTGAAAATGTTAAATTCTGTAAAAGATATTTTACAAACCTCCAATGATGATTTGGTGGTGTTTTTTTTCTCATATTTATGTATTTTTTTTTCCATCTATTAGCTGTTCTTAGTGTTTCCTTCTAGATTTTTTTTCTGTTTTGTAGGGAATTTTTTGTTGATTTTGTTTTTGTTTGTTTGTTTTTTTGGTGGCTTTTTTGATTGTTTGTGGGTTTGTCTTTCTTTTTTTTTTCTTTTTTTTCTCTCTTTTTTATTTTTTTTTCATTCAGCTCTCTGTTAACTCTATTCCATTCCCTGTCAGAACATTTAAATAAGTTCCTATTATATCTTGACTAATCCAGTTTCCTGTTAAGAGATACCTGAGTGAAGACACTGATCTTTTTAAGTAATAAGTGGCAGAAAGTTTCTAGTCATTTAGGCAAAAACCCCCCTTACTTCTGAACAGACTTCATTTCTTACAGGAAAAATGTGTCTTAAAGCTCTTCTAACTGATTGTAGAGTGTATTATAGAGGCCAGAGCTGGCTCTGTGTCTATCAAGAAGCTTTTCTGTGGAAAAGGAGAGATATTTTTTAATCTTTCTGATCTTTTGTACAGATTCAGTTATTTGTCTCTGTTGGGATATAGAAGATGATGGATATAAGGCCCCAAACCAAGAAGGAACTGACTTGAGCTTCCGATTGCACAATGAATTGCTGCACTTTTCACAGATCACCATCATTAATAAAATGGTACCATCCTCAAAATTTGAGAATTACTGCATTTCAGGTTAGTGTAAGGGTCCCTCTGTGAACAATTCTAGGCTTTTCACTCCTAAACAGAGCAGAAGTGGCCACTGATTTTTCAATTTTATTTTTTTTCCTAATGGCTAAAACCTGATTCTTGCTAAGGCACATTCTATACCCTTACAAAACTGCACACCACTGAAATCTCACTGTTATTAAGCTCTGCCATCCAGTTCACTGGCTGAAATTGATATAGGTTAATTTGTGAGGCTAATTATCCTTGTAAGGGGTTTGTTTCAGTTGTTATACCTCTTCAACCCTAACCATCCTGGAAAAGATTGAGATGCTGGAGGGGTGTAGTGCTCAAACTCTGAGTTGTACATGGATGCTTCTCCCTCCCACAAAGTCTCTGGTGTTTGTTCATTTATGAGGGACCATTAAAAACTTTTATTTTTAAACTCTGTCTGTATCTCACCAGATAAGCAGTGCATGGGCACTGGTGGAAGTGCAGTGCCCCTGACTCTGGACATGTTACCTCCCTCCTGCAGTAGCATTTTGTGTTATCAAAGTGCTCTTGGGCAGAACACAAGGACATGGATGCACTCGAGGCAGTATTTGTTGTGCTTGCTATTGCTCTAATGGGACATGAAGGAGTTAATATAGATTTGCCATACATTATCTAGTGTTTGTTGAATTAATTTTGAATTTTCTAGCAATAGAATTAATTGACCACAGAGAAGGTTCTGGGCTAGGTTCTCTAGAAGTCAATTTTGTTGTGTGTACTCATTGGTGTTTACATATGTACTTCTGTCCATCAGTTGGTATTGCATTTTGTCTATTAATTTCATTCAGCCCTATGGATGTATTTTATGAAGAAGACCTCAGGCAGTACATAACAGAACTGTTTCTCCTGTTTCATAGCAGATCTCAGCTTTGTAATTAATATTTGACTGTTCAAGTCATGAAGAATTTGATTCTAATGTTTTAAAAAAGGTTTCGTATGCATGCCTACAAAACCAGTTATGAGCAATGCAAATTTTCCTTCAGTGCACAAAAAAAGTAAAGGCCAGGACATATTTAAGCAAGAGATAGCTGATATTTGGACAGAAGATAAATTGATTATATTGCATAAATGATTTGGGGGCTTGAATTCTGTGGAAGGTTAATGAAGGTGCTGTGGAGAAACCCCTTCCTGATTATTGCAGGGCTGCTTAAAAATGTGAATGTGAATAAGCCTGTGAATTTGAAACTTAATGAAATCAACAGAAGCTAGAAGCAAATCAGAGAAGAACGGAAGAAGACTTTGAACATTTCAATAGTTATTTTTATTTAGAGAAGATAAGAAAAGTAGGAAAAGCTGAGGGACAGTTAAGATTATCCCAAAATAGTTCTGACTCAGCCAGATTGTAGTCTTCTGTCTGTTATGACTTCTTTGCCTGCTTTTTCTTCCCTTTTTTATAATTTTGAGGGTTTTCAATCATGACAAAGTTTTATCAGTCTATCTTCTAGCTCTTCCAGTAGGACCACTGAAATTATTTTTTTCATTTAAATAGAGAGGAGAACATATCTTTGGGATATTTTAACATAACTATTTTCAAAAGTAATAGATAAACAATCTAACTGTGAATCCTTGTGACCATGCCTATCATTAAACATCAATTCTCTCTAGATTTTGAAAGACAAGAAAAATATACCAGATGCACATTTTATTTACTGTGTAAGGGAACAAACATGGATATAAATCACTAATATTCTAAGACAGATCACTGAGTTATGTTATATCTGTGTTTGTAATTAAAGGGCAGAACAGATGGTGAAGGCTTAGTGCAAAGCAATATATCTATTAAAGTAAATCCTGCTGCCAAATGATTGTTCCAAACCATGAAATGTCCATTCACCCTGTTTTTAGGAGAACCTGGCAACCTGAGGGACAACTACTTCCTGAGGAGAGTTTAAGAACAAAACCAATCAATTTTACAAGGAAAACAAACAAAAAAAACCCAGAGGAAAGTAAATAAGGCCTATATAATATTGGCTGTTAATAAAATCCAAAGTCAGGAATACTAATTATGTTTCATAAAGAGAAACAAAAAATATATCAAGACTTTGTTAGATACTCATGGAATTCTTACATGGGTGGGACAATGAGAAAATAGAAAAGATGTATGATTTTTACATTAAATAGATGTGCATGTGAGCAACTTCACCAAGTTTTGATTTGCACTGACTTCTGCATCTGAGACTGATGGATAATTCTCTGTTCCAGGAGAAATTCTCAGCAAAATTTCACCTCGTATTCTGAAGCCCTCATCTCATCGACTCAAGAGAGCAGACACAGAGGTGTCAGACAGGTGTGAGAGTACACTTAATTTCATCCTTATTATCAGATTATCCTTTCCAGACTGTACTCACTAAGTGCACTTCAATAAGCCATCGTCAGACACATAATCAATGAGACCTGTAGCATGTTCTAAGTGTTTTCTTTTCTCCACTCTTCAATGGCATCAAATAAGTTTTTAGTAGAAATTTTGCTGTGGTTTTTCTGGAAAGTTAATGTCTATTTTAATCTATTTTTTTCGAGTGTTAACAAATACATTATCTCTTCCAGAATCTAGATTTTTAAAAAGTTTCAAAAAAAAAAAATTCCTAGAAAAATACCATCTAGATGTTTCTGAAAAAAAGAAAATAAAAAAACCTCAACAAACAAAACCAACCAAAGAACAAAGCCCTCAAAAAAACTCCCCAAAACCAAAACCAAAAACTGAGACTCAAACTAACTGACTTTTAAAATCATTTTGGGATATCTTCACAAAATTTAAAAGAACATCTTAGGTCTTTAAATTCGAATTAATAAAATTTAGTTAAGTCATAAACATCATGACTTTTGTATTTTGATTATCTCCTGTCAATTCACAATGTAATTGCACCCTCTTATTTCTATATATTCACATTTGCAACAGGATCTGGAAATCATAGTTTCATGGGGGATCATCATTCAGGTAAAGTAAAGCCTGGTAAAATTGTGTGTATGCCCAAAAGAAAGTTTGCTCTGTCAGTGACAAGGAATACATTAGACACTGGTGTTAATTTGCCATAGTTCATGATTCCTGTTTTTCAGCAAGACCCTCGGAGCCTGAAATGAAACTTGCTTGTCATTTTTAATCCAGCTTGGCAGGCAGCCTTTTCTCACTTGATGGCATATTTTGTTTCCTGGGACTCCTAGCTTTATTCACATGCAGGAGGGGCTTGAATAAGACAAATGGGAGAGAAAAGAATGTTTATGGTTAAAGTCTGGGTTGCACTGTATGAAAGACAGTCTTTTTTCCTGGTTATGACAGACTTCCAGCCTAGCTCAAAACTGTAAAACTATTGTATCTCAGGTACTTAAGAAGCGTTTGCCTCTGTTTCCCCAGATTTCACTTATGGCACCTTTAATTCTGAATATGGATAGTATCCTCCTGAGTGTTTATGAATACTATATCCCATTAGTACTTCTTTTCATGAAATGCAAATATAAAATTATATCCCGTTGCTCTCTCACAAAACCCCTAAAATACCTTTGACAAAGTCACAAAGCAGAATTGTAGAAACACCTGTAACACATCTTAAAGGGAAAATAAAGTAAGATCTCTGTAAATGTCTGAAAAGGCAGAAGCAGAGACATTCTTGCTGATGTATTCAAAAATAACAAAATAGAGCCTTTCATAGCTTTTAATATGCATTTTTCCCCCAATTCTTCTGTCCTGATGTTTGTCAGAGAGATAAAATGTCTAATTAGGAGTAGGTGTGCATTTGAAAAGCTGGCTTTCCCACATAGTTTATTTTCATCTAAAATTTTCATTATCGTTCCAGGACTTGAGAGAAGCAAATTTACCAAGCCCAGGATGATGTTTAGGCTGCAGTCTATGACGACTGTCACTAGAAATTTATATGTGATAATGGATTCTAAAATAGATGCTAAATCCCAGGTTGAAGATTGATCAGAATTGTGGATTCTGAACTCTAAATTTGCTACCAAAACCCTATTCATTGTTGTTGAATTAATACTGAAAATAAAAAACGCTTAAGAGATCTTCAAGTATGATAAATCCTTTTTGGATTTCAAGAACTAAGTCAGAAAGAGATTAGGTGTTAACAAAGTAAAAAACACAAACAACTCTTCTTATATATCTAGTAAACCGAACATTTAGAAACAGGTTTTGAGTATGTGTGCATTGTTGCCTTGACAAAGTGCTTTGGATTGTAAGGGACCTGAATGATCATCTTGTTCCACTCTCTGCCGTGGGTAGGGACACCTTCAACCAGCCCAGATTGCTCAAAGCCTCATTAACAGTCCCACTAAGTAAGGCTTTTAGTCAAACCTTTGACCAAAAGAGGAAACCTCATTAAAAAAAATATACTTAAGTGCCCAGAAGTAGATGATATATTCATTATAAAGCACAGCCCAATAACAGAAAATGTGCAATTAGAATCTAGTGTTGTAGGTAGGGCAATACGAAAAACATATATTTTGATATTTTATAAGAGTTTTTTTGGTAGTGTTGCCTTAAGGAATGAAGGAAAAAAAAACTCCAGGCAGCTTTTAGTAGGAGATAAGATAAGTGAGCAGGAGCTTTAATGAGCCTCCAGGCTCCAGGA
>JAWWEE010000085.1:72274062-72292265 GCA_035221455.1 Xenops minutus | reverse complement strand
GTCATGAGGTGGGTTTTTTGGGGGGATTTCAGGGGAGGGTCCTCTCACCTGCTCCAACACGCTGAGGGTCCTAGAGGCTTCTTTTGGGGGGTGCTGTTGCTGCACGTGGGGGCCCCCATAAAGGTGGGGGAGTCCCTGTGCCCCCCTCCAGCTCTGGGAGCAGCCCTAGGACCACCAGGGTGAGGGCCAGGAGGGGGCAACTCTGGGGGCCATTGGGTGGGAGAGGTCCTGGGGGGTCCTCAGGGGTCAGTGGGGGGAGATTTGGGAGTCACAGGGGGGGCTGTGGAGGCTTCAAACCCCACCAGAACCAGCCAACCCCCTCTATGGGACTCTCACACCCCACAACACCCCCCAAAATACACTCAGCCACAAAAACACCCCCCCAAAACTCCCCCAGGACCCCCAAAACAGTCCAAGGACCCCCCAAACCCCCTCAGGACCCCCCAAACTCCCGCAGAGCCTCCCAAATCCCACTCAGGATGCTCCAAAACCTCTGAGAGTCCTCAAAGCCTGCCCAGGACCTGCAAAACTCCACCAAGACAACCTAACACCCCCCCCAGAGGCCCCCAGTGACCCCCAGGACCTGCAAGGAGACCTGGGGACCCCCAGCACCTGCAAAGGACCCCCAGGATTGTCTCATGGACCGACAGGGATGCCCAGGTACCTGTAGTGTCCCACAGGAGCCCCCGAGAACCCCCAACTCCCCCAGAGACACAAAGAGACCTCGAGAAAACTACAGGGACTTCCAGCAATCAGGGGACTACCAGATAACCCCAAAACCTCCAGGGGCTCCCAAGGGACCCCCAACACTGCTATGGATACTCATGGGACATCTCCACATGCAGTGCCAGCCCCACAGCAATTTCCTCCCCACTTCCAAAGTCCCCACCTCATGGCCACAGATGCTGTCCCAGACACAGAGCGATCCCAGCCCACAGTATTTCCAGGTGCACTCACACATTTCCTCTCCCAGCCCGAGTCCCCAGCCCAGCCCTGGTCCCACTCAAAGACACTCAATGATTCCAGCTCCACAAACACAAGTTTTATTTCACTGCCAGCTCTGCTCTCAGCTCCATGCAGAGCTTCTCCAGGTTGTCAGTGCCACATCTTCATTGTTGGCTGAAGCCCTGTGAATTTTCCACCCCAGCTTTCAATGGTGAATTTCAGGCACGGCCTGACAATGCTTCTCCCATCTCCAGCCCTTTCGTCCCTATCCCAATCCCATGGAAGTTTTAGCCCTCAGCCCTACCATCTTTATGTCTCCACGAGCTCTGCTGCCTCTGCTCCAGCTCCTCAGCTTCCCACTGCTTTCAGCCAAAAGCTGCTCCTGGCTCTGCCTGAAGCCCGGGACTGTTGACAAGGCCACAAGTCAGTCTGTGCCATCACTTAACTATCTCTAGGAACTTTCACACAGCCCCAGAGACAACAGTACTACAGTAAAAGAGCAATACCATAAACAACCAACTAGGGAGAAATAAAAACAAAAGGAAAATAAAAGAAAATAGAATGAAACACCTTTATTGTCTTTATTTTCAACAGCACTTTAAACCCCAGGCTCCCGGAGCAGCCGCGTCCCACCTCCCCCCTCCTTCGGGGAGCATCCCTGGGCATCGGCCGCTGCCCCGCCGGTCCCTGCAAAGCGGCCGGCAGTGCTGCCCCGGCACACTGCCCGCGGCCTCGGCACACCGCCCGCGGCCTCGGCACACCGCCCGCGGGGGCCTCGCCTCGCCTCGCCCCGACCCCTCCCGCTCACCGCCGTCACCGCCGCCGCCGTCTCCGCCCGGCGCTCCCCTGTCCTCCAGCGCCACCTGCCGCCGCCGCGCCCAACTGAGCCCCACGCCCGCCCTCGCCCCCTATTTATACCCGCCGCAAGCCACGCCCCCGAGCGCGTGCGCCAGCCCAGCCAATTGCAGCCCCAGGCAGCGTCCGACCCCGCCAATGGCGGCCCGCCCGTGCCGCCCCCCCAGCCCGCCGGCCCTGCCGCTCCCGCTGCTGTCGCCGCCGCTCCGGGGCCCGAGCTCGCCCGCGCCCCGCCCTGCCCTTCTCCCGGCAGCGCTCCCGGCGGCGCGGGCCCGCGGAGCTCCCGCCCGCCCCTCCCCGGCCCCGGCAGCACCTGCCGAGGCAGCGGCTCCGCCGGCTCCCGGAGCGGCGGCGGGAGCTGCCCTGGAGGGCTCGGGGAGGCGGGGCCGGGCTGAGGGGCCGGGCCGCGATTGGGCGGGCAGAGCTTGGCGGGGCCGCGGCCGGATCGAAAGGGCGCGCTGTGATTGGCCGGGGCCGGGAGAGGCGGGCCGGGATTGGTGGGCCGGGCGCTGCCTCGGGCAGCGATTGGCGGCGCTCGGAGCCCGCGGGGCGGCGGGCAGGGCTCGGGCAGGCGGGCCCCGCGCTCCGGGCGGAGGGGCTCTGCCCGCGGCTCCGCCGCCGTCCCGGGTGCCGCTCCGCCCTCTTCAGGGAGCTGGTGAACTGCAGCTTGCTCGGCCTGACAAGGATCCCCTATCCTATCCGCTGGCGTGTGCCTCTGGCGGAAGGCTGCTCTTTGCACAGCTTCCTCCACGCTCCTTCGCACCGAGAGACTCCCTCAGAGTCCCACAACCCCCCCCCCCCCCACGACCTCCCAAATTCCCGCAGAGCCTCCCAAATCCCCCTCAGGATGCCCCAAAACCTCTCAGAGTCCCCACAGCCCGCCCGGGACCTGCAAAACTCCACCAAGACAACCAGAAACCCCCTCAGAGGCCCCCAGGACGCCCCAGCCCCCCAAACCCCTCTGAGGACTCACCAAATCCCCTCAAATCCCCCCAAAGCCGCCCCCGAGGTTTCCCCGCTGCAGCGCCGCTCTCTGGGCCGGGCCTGGCTCGGGTCACTCCCCGCGGCCGGGCCGCCCTTACTCGGCACGGCGCCGCGAGCCTCAGGCCCCGGGCCACGCATGCGCCAACCGCCGCCATCTTGCCCTTTTGTGGTACGTCATTTCACGGGTTCGTCTCACTCACTGCGCACGCGCCGCTGTCCGCAGCCGTCTTGCCCCTACGTGACACGTCATTGTTGGCGTCGGAGTCGCCAGCGCGCAAGCGCCGCGGGAGCGACAGGAGCGGCCGGCGGTGCGTTCGGGTCCCATGTGTCCGCCTGCCGGTCCCTCTGTCCCCCGGCCGGTCCCAGCGCCATTCCCCGCGCCGTTCCACATTCGCCCAGGCGTTCCCCCCAGGGTTTTCCCTTCCCGTCCGTGACCCATGACCTCATTTGTACCTTCAAACATTCCTTCCCCGCCCTGGAGATTTTCTCAAGTTTTGCCCCCCCGAACTTGCCTGCCTGCCCGCTCCTGATTACCTCCCTTTCCATGCAAAATGGTCACTCTCTGCTCTAGAGATGAGGAAAGTTTACCAAGTATTCCAGGCTGGCAGGAATTAAATTATGCTGGCCATAACATTCTGGCTGGGAATTTCACGCAACAGCCAGTCACTGCAGTGGGATATACATGGATAATCCAGCCATGAGAGGGCAGTGAGACACAGCATTAGAAATGACTTAAAAGTTCCCCTGACCTCGCTCTGCTGTGGAATAAATAAATAGAAGGGTTCGCTCCTGTTCGTTCTGGGAGGAGAATTGAATCCAAAACAAAGAGGCTTTTACAGCAGGGATGGGAAAGATTACAAAGATAAACAACACTGCTCTGTGTTTTGCGTGTCATTGCAATCATAACAGATGTATAATAGGTTGCACATATATCCCGTGTAATATGCACTAAATATATCAAACATTATAATTTTGATATAATATATCAAAACATGATCTATAAAACATTATCCAGTTATCCTATCACATTTAATGCCTGCATTGAAAATACAATAATAATTTCCTTACAATTACTGAAGGAAACCATCACTATGCAGGTGGGTAACCACTGGAACAGGGGCCCAGAGAGGGTGTGGGGTCTCCATCCTTGGAGATGCTCAAAACTTAAAAGCCCTGGGTAAGAGGACAAGGCTATGAGCACACTGATGTGACTGTCTGCTTTGCAGACACACAGCCCTACAGAGGTCCTAGCCCAAATGCGTGA
The DNA here is from genome assembly GCA_035221455.1 of Xenops minutus. NCBI lineage: Eukaryota > Metazoa > Chordata > Aves > Passeriformes > Furnariidae > Xenops > Xenops minutus. The sequence goes on along the minus strand of JAWWEE010000085.1, from coordinate 72,288,217 downwards.
CTCACTTTTGACCTCTGGTAGCACTGCAGCCACACAATAAACTGTAATTAGTTAATAATAAACTGCACGTGCCAAGCAGACTACAGGTTGCTTAAGTCTTCTGACATTCATGTTTGTCCCATGCATCTCAGGTATCTTGTGACATGAACTGGAAAGGAAGGAGAAGAGAGACAAAGATCAAGGATCAGATGTTAAATGCTGCCTTTTGAGTTGCTGGTACCAGAAGAGTCTGTAACTGGGTGTGCGCCATAAATCATAGACACCCTTTATACCACTGTACTCCATTAGAAAATCATCAGTGTGGTCAAATGTGGGTGGTTCCAGCATGACAATGTTTAGAACTCTGTAGTTCTTGCAAATAAAGGCCCTATCGTACTGGCCATACATAGGCAACACTGTGAAATGGAGGATGAAACCCTACGCTAGCAGTACTAACCAAGCAATGAGGTCAGTATAGGATAATGGAGAAAACTGAGCTCTGCTACAACTAAATGTCATGTTGATAAATGCAACTTCACCATTTTTTATAAACAAAATTAAACTTAATTTGCTTCACAGTAGCTAATGCGCCGTTAATTCAAACCCCACAGAATAACTCACTGGACACAGTTAATAGTCAGCAGACTACATAGGCCAGGCTTTGAAAGCGGTTAATATTCACTGAAGTGCTGCTTGTATCCAATTATAACTCACTACTTGCCGTCTTAATAATTTAAATCTGTCCACTCTTTGGAGAGAAAAAAATGCACTAATCAAAGACATGAATGCACCTTTTGCTTTTGACAGCATTAAATTAAAACTAAATGGTAAATCTTGAATGAGTTACTCTGCAAGACTAAAGGCATTAATGAGGTAATTTCATTATAGAGGCTCATCCAAGCCTATGTGAAAACAAGGGAAGTAAATGGAGAGGAAAGCCGCTGAGGAAATTAGGGTTCCTTCCACACTAATTAATGTTTTGGGGCATTTAGTACAGGCACCAAATTAACTGCTCCAAAGAACTCCATTGAAAAAAAAAATACATTGTTGCCCTGCCATGTAATTAGAAGACAGTACAAGCAGAACACTTAATGAGTATAAAGCCAGCCTTTAACTTACTCTGCCCAGCTTCTGAAAACATGCCATTGTGGAGGCCTAAGTTTAAGGAAGCACTAGGCGTACAATATAGGATTGTTTAGGTCCTTCTGTTCGGTGAGCTGTAAACAGGTAGCCCTGAATGAAAGACTCTGAGACTCCTGGGAGGCCCGGCTTCCCAGAAAAAAAAAAAAAAGAAAAAAAAAGGTCTTAAATACATCCAGAAAGAAGAAAAAAAGGTGAATAGGCCTGGCAGAGCCAGCACAGTGAATGCTCACCGCTGTCTTAAGTGATTACATGATGTTGTGCCACCCCCTCTCATTGAGTTATCTTTACACTGCTTTTGTCTCCTCTAATTGAAGCTGATGAGGTGCTAATTGGTTGCTTTTTTAAAAAAGCACTACTTAAGCACTGGCAAACAGAGTAAGACAGCGTGAGTGGAGTTAATGAGGGCTTAGCAAAGAAAAAAAAATAGAAAATAAAAACAAACCACCAAATAAAAACCTCAGCAAAACCCGACCAACCTCAAAAACCCCAAAGCAAAACAACTCCCATTAGAATGCGTGGACAAACACATACATGCCTTCGTGTTGATATAAACACAGCCAATAAGGGAAATGACTGAATTTAGGTAAAGGGCTGTAAGGATTCGGGTTTGGTGAGAGAAGGGGCAATACCAGGAGTAAATTAATGCCCACCACTTCGGCTGGCTTCCTTGGCACCTCCAGGGTGTGCCAGTGCACACCGGTGTCTGGTGGGATGACTTACAGACCCCCGCCACGACACACGGCACAGCATGACCTGCTGCCGTGGACGTGGCAGGACCCACAGGCACTGCCGGCTGTACCCTGCCAAACTGAAGTCTTTCAGATTAGACTAGGCTGGAAAGCTTTCTAGTCTGAAGTAATTTAATATCATTGCTTTTAACCTGAGCTAGAAGCGGGTTAGAAATACCCCGGAGACCTGTGTCACGTATAACAATTAGTACCCGCAGTGTCACTCCTGTAGCAGGAGAAACGCTGCTGCCCTGGGGCGGGCATGTCCGTGGCAGCAGATGTCTGCCCTGCGCTCCTTTCCCACATGGCAGCGTTACTTTTAAAAATGTTTAAATGTTTAGTCTGTTGGCAATTTTGTGTTTTCAAAATATTCTTAATATATTCACTTAATTTGGGTGTGTAACTAATAGCTTTGACAACATTTTTAATAACAATGCGGATATGGAGATATCCTGAATATTTTGAATCCCACGAAGAAACGAGTGGGTTTACTTTTTTTTTTCCCACTCTTTATTCAAAGTACTGTCATCAGAGTATACCATGTTAAACCTGTTGCTACTACAACTGGATCCAGAGGTCTTAGTTTTGCCATCCCCAAATACATTTCCTAAAAAAGGTTTTGTGTTAAATGTTAAATACTCTGCATTTCACACATATTCTGTAGTTGGGCTGATACTGGCTCCTGCATTTCTAGATCAATTCTGAAGTTCTCCACTACTGAAAGTATTCTGAGTCCTAAAGGAGAGTGAATTTAGGACCTGGTCTATTGCTGATGTTGCCTCGCAAGACACGGAAATAATTTTGCAAGCTTTTTGAAAGGGACACTACAAATACCTATGTTAAACACAGTCTTCTGCCGTTTCTGAATTTGCTTATATATAGCCTATGCAGACGTGTAGGCATAGAATCCTTTTTCAGCAGTCCTAAGGCTCTCTTTTCACAAGTAAGCAATATCTTTGGGGCTCCAGGAAGAGGCTGCCCAATGATAAGTTCGTACTGTCACGGGCTCAGCACCACGAGGGCAATTCTCTAAATCCTTCAAAATGCCTCAGCTAAACAGTTTCCTATTGGACAAAAAGAGGAAAGTGGAGCTCAAACTCCTACAGTCAGCTCAAAATCACAACGTACCCTTCACTATGACAACCCAGATGATCTATTTATGTAAAAGAGCAATAAAGTGGCAGGGCTTCTCCTTTTTCCCTTTTTACAAACAGCCGGTTCCTTGGATATGTGTTTATGCTTGGTAATTCGTAGCTCTATTCACATTCTAAACGGGATTCTTTTTACTCTAATGCACAATCACTTGCTTTTTCTTCTGGTTGTCACGAAAACGAGGGATTTCTTGCTGGCTGGCAGAAAGAAACTTCCTAGTGAACAAAGTTACAACTAATTCCTCCAAATGTATTCCCAGAGCCATCTATCTATAAAATGGGCAAGAGAGTTCCTGGCTTTACGAAGTCCCAAGAGATGCAAAGGTGAAAAAAAGCTTGAATCCCTTAAGGCTAACTGAGCAAGTATATTTTTTTTCTTTTGCAATTCGTGCACTTGAAAATCTTCCCGTGTTTTCCAAGGCAGGTACGACCCTGCCTGCAGAGATCTGCGCTCTTGTCACTGTGGCCTGCTGTGTTCTCACTGAATGCTTGCAGGAGGTAGTCCCTCGGGTTTCCTTTGTTTCCCATGGGATTAATAGCCCCTTGTTTACCACAAGCCAGTGTGACATGAATTGTGAAATTGCACGCTGTGCATGCCAAGATGTAACTCTTAAACATGTTCTACCCTCTTTCCACTTCTTTCTCCAGTTTACTTTCTGCCTTGCTGCTGTTGAGCGAGCATCCCTCCCTTCCGAATAAGCATGGCAAACTGTGCACTGCTTTAAATAGGAATGACCGTCATTTTCCGAAGGTGATGGTGATCCTATTCTGAAGGAATAAAGACAGGATCCTTCCTCAGCTCCTAATGTTCCTAATCTTGGTGAGTGGTGGCTCCACTGCCTGGTTGCTGCTTCATCAGCTGCAGCTTGGGGGCACATGCAGCGCATGAATGCTGCCCTACCAACCTAAGGAGAGGGAAAGGTAGGAACCATTTACCTGAGTCCATGGGATAGCAGATCTCATCAGATCCTGCTAATGAGGGGACCAAAGGTGCCTTAAACCACTTCCACTTGTTGGTAGGTTTGGATCTGGAAATCATACGTTTTCCTGCAGAAGTGGTGAATAGTTTAGTGTTTGCAAAGTGCATAGAGTAGATGTCATGTACCAAAGGAAAAATCACAATTGTAATTAGTGTTGCACATGCTAGAGCAGAAGCATCTTTTGGTTCCTGCTGGGAGTTGTTCCTGAATGCATTTTCAGGCCAGCTCACTTGTGAGCCTGAGCAAGTGGCTCCTACCATCAGTGGTCAATAAATCTCCTATTTGAGCCCAGAGGGAATTTGGCAGCTATCCCTGCATGAGAGGTAGCCAACGGCAGCATATCCTCAGTGCTGCAGCAACTTGTATGGAAAGTGGGAATTACCAAAGCCACTTGTCCACCACTGCTGGCACAAATAATATCCCCAAAGAAGCAAGCAGCAGAAGAGATGCTGGTAAGCGAAACTTCCCTGCCTTTCCCTGTCCTCCTTCCTGCTGCTTTGTCTCATACAATCTGGAAATGGTTCTTCCTCAATATTGATCACTCTGGAAATGTTAGTTCAGAAAAAGTTCACTGGAGGCAATGTTTAATAGGTAAGTGTTTTTACAAACTTCATGTGAAGTGAAAAGGAACAGTGTGCAAAACAGAGCAGAGCAAAGGAGTCTGAAAACCTACTGTTTCCTAAGGAAATAACCTTAAAAGTATCACAGAAGGCTCTGAAAATTCGCAAAGGTTGGAAAGAATCCTTCCAAGGGAAGTCAGGGCAGGTTTTTACTCCTGTCCTTTCAGACCCTTCCTCTTTGGAGGTTGCTAAGGACAGAGGCTATTGGCAGCCCAAAAGCCACATGCAGTGTGCTGTGGTGTATGAATTGGGTTGCCTGAAACTGATGAGAGTACAAGAAAGGGCACAATGTTGGTAAAGTGCACAAAGCACAGGACACCTGATTTTTCTGGCTCCATCTTCTGTTTGTACTTGTTGGCTATTCCCAGTGAGGCCTATCTCACATACCTATCTCCCATACATTCCTCTCCTGTATGATGAAGTGCTCATACACGCACTGCTACCTTTTCCAAAGCTGTAACTCTGTACAGCACCAGGCAGGGCAGTGTCATGTAAGCCCACTCCTTTGGTTTGTGTGACTGGAAACTGCTGGGTGTAGCAGTAGTGAGGAATACCCTTGACAGCTCAGGGACCTGATTCTCTGGGATACTGCATACATCAATAGTCACTTGGCACTTTAGAAAAAGCAACTGGTATTTCAGAGAAAGGAGAGAACAGGCTCCTGTGATGCACAATCTCCACTGAGATGATTCTTGTGTCAGAGAGTAAAAGTACAGTGTTGGGAAAGGCACATCACCTAATTTTTTAATGCTGAAAGACCTAAGAAATCTCTCCATCCTTTAGGTAATACTGGATGCTGAAAATATGAAATGTCTGACCCCACACTGAAATAGTTGTCATGTAGGCTGAAACTGGCTCTGTAGTTTTCAATGTGACTGAAGTACAGTAAGAGAGACAAAGCCAAAGTCAGTAGGAATCAGCTGCAAGGCAGATGTCGGCTTTGAATGCAATCAGGAAAAGTACAGCCTGAATATAAGGTGGCTCAGCTAAGGATGTATAAATGTGTCTAGCCGAGGAGAGGCAGGAATGGGCTCTGGAATCCTCCCATACAGACTCAGGCAGCATTCCAGAGCAGTAACAGGCAAGGCTGGGGCAGCCCAGCTGGCTGTGTTCCATGTATTCTCATGCTAGGAGCTCTGACATCCTATGTCCTTAGACTGGCCAGTCAGTTGACCAGGATTGTGTGGGTATGTCTGTGGTTGTGCCGGTTTTCCCATGAGTTCTCCACATTTCTTCCTTGTATTTCAGAGCGCTATTCTCTATAAAACTAAATTGCAGGGGACTTTTATCTCCCTAGTTATTCCTTTTGGTATCCAAATCACTGAGAACTACTTCCTGCTTGCATACAGAAAATACAGGAGAAAAGTGCACAATGCCTGTGCTTGCATTGAAAATGATCTGGAAGGTTCTCTGTTCATCGGCTGATGCTTTAGGGATCACTCCCTATATTGTCCTCTCCATTGAGACTGGGACTTGCATTGCAATAGAGAAACAATGAAGAACCTGGAAATATGTGCAGCTGCTGAGGGAAGGCCTATTGTCAGCAGAGAGGTGAATATTCTGGTGAAAGCAAACAAGGAAGGGAGGGGAGGTAAAACGAGAGAGAACAGAAGTGTAGCAGAGACAAGGCTCAAAGTCTGGGAAAGACATCTGATAGAGTGAAAGCGACTTGTCATGTAGCCAGAAGAGAGGCAACAGTGAAAAAAGGGCCCATTTCAAGCCATGCTGTGCTGATGATCACATGAGCAGCTCACCTAGAGGCTGCACTCAAGAAGCCAAACTGCAAAGGTAGGGATGCTTCCATGTTTTTCCTGGTTCACTTCTGGGTCATTCGATTGAAAAAGATTCTAAAGTTGACAACTCCTAATGCTAAAACAGGTTTAGATGTTTTTTAAAACCGCTCAGCTCATCCCTGCTTAAGATAAACATGAATGGATCAGTTGTTCATTTCAATAAAATTCAACTAAAAAATAGCCATTCAGTGCTACAGATGGGCATGTTGTCTCTCAATAAAGAAGGAAGTGAGAATGTTCAATTTTTAAAATGCTTGATAAAATCAGGGAAGAGCTGTCTGAATGTTGTCACTGCAGCTCTAGAGCTGAGTAACACATAAAAGGAGGTAAGTATGAGATAGAGAATATCTCAAGTTGTAAGGGACACATATGGATCACCGAGTCTCCCTGCTCCTCACAGGACTACCTATAACGAAACTGTATGACTAAGAGTGTCATCCAGATGCTCCTTGAACTCTGGCAGGCTTGGTGCTGTGATCACTTCCCTGGAGAGCTTCTTTCAGTGACCTACCAGGCATTCAGTGAAGAATCTTTTACTAATGTCCCCTCAGAACTTCCCCTGGTGCAGCTTCATTCCATTTCATGTCCTATCTCTGGTCACCAGAGAGAGGAGACATTTATGAAAGATGAAACTATCAAAATAGTAATTATTACCATGAGGTTTCTACAGGCCAAATTTGGATTATGTCATTTCACTTTCCCAAATATATTAAGCTCTCAGCAGTTCATTTAGTGGATTTAGCCACCTGATTTATGCATCTATTTGAAACCTAACCTCTTGTACTAAGGGGGCTGTAGAAAGCATAACTAAAAAGCTAGAAAGTAGAAAGCATGATGCCTTTTACTAACTGATGACCACTCGCAATTTCTAAGATTTAGTCTTGATCCAGGAATTAGCAAGTTGTGCCTCCAAAAAAAATATTTATCTGTGATGGCATCCATGAATTTGTGTCTGAGAGAGATGTGCCTTGCCTTTATCTCATATATTCATGTGATTTGTTTTACTCTCCTCCTATTTATTTGGGAAACTGGAGCAAATATGAACATAATGCTGTCTGCACAGTGAAAAGCACTTACTTGCTGTACTATGGAATGTTACTTAAGAAAAGTGAAAAAAAAAAAAAAAGGTGGCTGGAATCATTTAAGAAATCAAGAGCTTGCTGAATAATAACCAATAGCTTTATGGAAGCTACAAAGCTTCAACATAACCTGTTCGTGCATTTCCCACCACTTAATTTGGGAAGTGTCTGAATAAATCCCAGGGTTTATTTGTTACCCTTGGTAAAATTTTGGCTGGTACATCTGTGAGATCGAATGCTGAATTAAATCAGGTTAAGCTGAATGCTTTCTCTGTATCTAAATTTTCCAGTGGTGTTGGGATTCTGAGACTGCATAAACACACAAATATGACTTAGAGAAGATAGCTACCAAAATTCCTTTCAGAACAAATTCTGTTAAGTCAGGCAGGGTATTTTCATTTGTTCTATAGTAAGATAAATTCATATCAGAGAATGTCCAAGCAAGTTTTGGCACAGCTGGAAGCTTTCCTTGGGCTTGCTCAGAGGTATCACGCACCATGACAACTCACAGCCTAGAGATATTTCATAGGATATTTTCTGTAACAAAACAGCCTCGTTGTACTATTTGAATCAGGACACTTTACTCTTGAACATTTGGTGTTAGACTGGGGGAACCACAGACTTAGCATGATTGTTGGGTTTTCCAAGCTCCAGATAAACTTTTTTGTTTATTTACTCTAGACTTGTTTTTATTATTATTTAGACAGTTATTTTTGATTCTTTGCATTGAATCAACCAGAAAAATTATGCTCTTCGTCCCTATCTGTACAGCATTTTCACATGCAGACAAATTACTGCTCCCATCACTGCTCAAGTAGTAAAACCACTGGAGGATTTAAGCACTATTTAGATTTCTTTAGGCTGGGACTGTGAAATATGAAGAATAAAGCAGAGCAATGGCTGCCATGGGAAGAAGGTGGGAAGGAAAAAAGAAATTGTGCAAGATAATCTGACCTGCCCAGTGCCATGCAGACACAGCAGTACAGGAGCTGCTCCTCAAAACTTTTGTGGAGAGATGCTATGGCCTTGTTTACACTCTCTCCAGATACTGGGCACTTGGAACAAATGCACTAATATTGTGCATAAATTCTCCTTGCCACCGTTTAAAGCCATAACTTATTTAAGGCCAATACTACTTTTTCTTTTTTTTGTTTCCTGGCTACCTGTAAGCCCAGTAGGTAAATTCCCATTCTGGGGTTTTGTTTATTTGATTGATTGATTTGTTGTTTGGGTTGGTGTTTTTGCTTGTTGTTTGGTTTTCAATTTTGTTACGGGCTTAAGTTTTACATTTGATTGGCTGTACTGTGCTTTCTTTAATCTAATCTCTGCCCATGTAGGATGCCTGCCTTTCCTGACAGGTTGTGTTTTCCAGATCTCTCCTCATTCCAGTGCTCTCCTTTAGTCACAGTTTTCCATGAGCAAGCGTACAGATAACACTCACTGCAGACTCATTTTGGCCAGCTGCTGTCTCAATCTGTCCTAAACAGCTGTCGCCACAGGCTGTCAGCTCACCTTCAGCACAGTCTGATTTCTTTATGAAAGTTCTACAGCGCATTTTTGAGAGAGAAGAACATTTAAATTCCCTCAGTGCATGTGGGTGGTCTAACACAAAATCACCGGCTTTTATGCCAAGGCTGCCCATAAAAAAAACAGATAAGGTGGCATCTAAAATTGTCCTAATTTATCTAGCCACAAGGGACACATACTTCCAAAAAGTGCAGCACAAAGTTAGAGGTGCCTGTATTCCTGATACAAGAATGACCCAACTGTTACAGAATATTCAGTGACACTAACGTCACCTGTCTGTGACAAAAAGCAGAGAATGTTTGCTTGTTTGAAAGAACGCTTTGAAAAATGCCTGTGCAATTCTTCAACAGATCATGAAGGATAGCTAAGGTAGAAAGGAACTGAGAAAGCATTAGATAGCTAATGGGTCTTTCCTACTCTTGTACTCCATAGTATTCTGCTCTGCTGCCTTATAGCACTGTAATCTGATTCCCAAATGTTTCTAACGTCATACAGAAAAAAAAAGAGTCCGTTTTTAAAATATTAACATGTTTTAATAAATCCATCTATGTTTAATGCAGATGAGCTGCTTGGACATTTTATCCATGTCCATGGTATTTGTGTTTTTGCCCTGTCAAATCTCCCATGAGATTAGTTCCCAGAGTCTAAAGCCCTAGGAGAAGGTGTGTTACATCCTGAGCTCTTTGAAGGGTCAGTATCTTGCTTTTCAGTGTGCTAAATCCACCAGGCTGATTTCATTCTGACATTGTTACACAGGTAGTAACCTCGGGCAGGACTAACCTCGGGAAGAAATGAACGTCCAACACAAGGGTGGCATGTGTTAGCAAAGGCAGCTTACGCAAACATTGACAGCTTCACATTGGAAAGCCGTGAAAACCATGAATGATGACTAAAGTATTTTTGGTTTGTCAAGCGTCATTGTTTTGGACTTCTCATGACCTCACTTAGCAGAATGGTCCCACCGCCTGCTACCTTTGTCTCCGGCATTTTCAGTGATAACTAGCTTTGTAGGCATTTGTTTTCTATCATCAAATCATTAAATGGCAATGCAATTGTCAGTTTCATTTCCCCAGCTCTAATACATTTTGCAGCCAGTAACCATTCCCAGTTCATTAACTGACTGACCTCAGCATTAACACCCCCTCTGCTAGGGTTGCCTTGGAAACAAAGCTTCCTGTGCGTAATCCAAGCTTATCTAGCTCTTTATCCTACATGTGACCCTTAATTACTTGCTAAATTAGAATGGTTTTCTGAAAATCACAAGAGGAGGTTAATATGTTCTTCCAGAGCTGGTCAAGCTAGGATGACACTAAATTCACAGGGAATTCAAATTACATGATCCCTGAAGGCGTCTCTTTCAGGAGGAAGATGAACTTTCCCAATGGGAGGCAGTGTGCCATGATAATGCTCCTGTCACTCACTTTCCTTGCCCTGCTCGTCCAGCTACAGCTTAATCCAGTATGAACAATGTAGTAAGTAAATATCAGGTTGATTAATTATGGTGCAAGATTCAGTAACCACTTGTCTTCTGTAATTAACATTGTAATTGAAATTAAGTAATACACTTCATACAGAGATTTCTGGACTAGGAGGAGGAACAAGGGACAATCCTCAAGGCTGTGACAGGGACATTAAGAAAATAAAAACAGGAGTAAAAACATTACTTGTCTCAACATTGTGGTACATTTTAAGCATTTCTCTAGTCCAAAAAAAGAAGGGGTTTTAAGGTTGGACTCGATGATCTTGGAGGGTTTTTCAAACCTTAATGATTCTATTATTCTAAAAAGAAAAATTATTGCTTCCAAATGTCTTAGAGATGAAATGGGCTTTGTTTGTTGAAATATTGCTTACAACTTCTCAAAACACATCTTCCCTTCACCCATTTGATAAATAGAAATCATGAGAAAAGATGATGCTCTCTGGGATTCACTTTGGAGAAGGGTCAGTTCAGAAACGTGAGCCAGACCCTCCTATCACTGAGGAAACCTCATGACTACCATAAGAAATTAGACCAAGAAACATCAGAAGAGTGTGGAAAAGTCAGAGAGAAATGGTGATCATGGTGCCTGGTTGCCAGAGAGGGGCCTGACATGGATTCCCCAGGGGAAATCAAGAATTATCTTTATCTCTCAGTCTAGTGATGTGTCTACTCTTGCTTTGCATATGTAGGCAAGAGGAGAAGAGCAGCAGAAAGAGAATATTCTGCCATCTGAAAGAATACTAAGTTACTGGATTGCAGCAAGCTGTGATTTGTTTCTCTCATAGCAAAGCCAAGTGGAGAACAAAGGTATCTGAATGAGAGAAGTGTTCTAAAAACACTGATCTTGTTGTACCATTAGATTGACATTGTTAGTTATGTGGAATAAAGAGAATCAGTTTGAAACCGAATTCTGGAGATCCCAAACACTTGAGATTTCTCTAGCTGCTCTTGAGCTTATTTCACCTTTGTTCCTGGTTAGATCCTTGTTAGGTCCCTAGAAGTTATTGCAGTGGGACGACAGATCTCGAAAGAAGGCATTGCAACCAGCACGCACTTCAATAAAGACTCTTCATGCAGCAGGCACTGCTGGGGGGGGCTTCGTAGAACATCTACATGGTTATACACATGTTCATATGTGTAGCATTAATGAAACCTCCTTGACACCAAGGGGCATTAAGAGTTTAGCAGTCCAAGTGGAACGTCCACAAAGGGAAGAGCTGAAGAAAACATCACTCACTGATTTTTATATCAAATATTTTGAAGCTGGATATCCCTAGACTTTTTGCCACTCAGTCAAAGTATGTTTAAAATATATATTTATATATGTGTAAGTTTGTCTGTGTTCATATACATATGCACACACAGTTTGATTACTTCATTTTTTTCTTCAACTGTACAGGACCCACAGAGTGATAATACAAACTAAGTGGACTTTTCCTTTTTGACAGTACAGTAATTAAAAAATAACCATAGAGGGATCTGGGAGATCCTGTTCCTTCACTATGGCCTGCTGTCAAGTATTCTGGAGTTTTGCATGCTCTGTGACAATTATAAAACAATTATGAAGTATTATATAAAATAAGGGGGTGCAATCAGTCCATCAGTCAACTGACAGAAGATATCTAGCAAGAATGATATATGCAAAGGTAGCTGCATAATGTTCTATTTTACATACTAATAAGCTGAGACAACTTAATACAACATCATAAAGTTATGCAGTTCAGCATCTGTTCTCTTAAACCATGTATTGCTTCTATGCTAGTGCCTCTAAGTGGCAGAATTTCAGACCTGCTTTTGTTTGTGGGTAAGCGGGTAAGAGAGATTTGTTTCACAGCTAGTGGTTTTGATTTTCTAGTCTCTCACAGTGTGATAACGTTGTTTTATTGGCATAAATTCCAGGATTCCTGCCAAATGTATGAAGGAGACAGGAGGATAGGGCCTCATGCTGTTCTGTTTAGATCTCTGACGCATACACTGTTTTATCCTCCTCAAGTAATTACAGCTTACCATATTCCTCCAGTGTTCCAGAATTTTACCTCAAAAATTATTTTCCAGGTCTTTAAAGAAGAGAAAAACAGCTGAGCTTTCTGTGTCTAGGTAGCTGCCAAGAAGAGATTCCCAACGCCCTTAACATCTCCCAAATATATACTCTATAAAACCAATATCAATTCATAAATTAGGGATATTTTAAAATACTGTTGGAGGGAAAAGACTATGCAAAACAAAACATCAAGTACTTATTTCTCTATAGAAATAAGCATTAATTTATCAAGAGTACTCAATATCCTTATATATAAAAGTTTTTCTAAAATTTATCTCAGATGTATTTTGCTTGCACGTGTCAACTGGTCAATGTATTTACTTACTCCTTTGGGTAGCTGAAAAAGAGAACGTACTTTTCACAGTGAATATGTACAGTTTTACTTTCATCCATGCCGAAGTAGATGTGTGCCGTTTTAAAAAAAGAACTTAATCTCTCCTGAATGCTTCCAAGATCATCCTCTTCTTTAGCAGGCTCTGAACCTACTTACTGAGTCTTAAATTGCTCATACTCGCAGATTAAGTAAGGGGAAAAGAAGGCATGTCAGAATCAAATGCGATGAAAAAGGCAGAACAAAACACAAGGGTGTAAAGAAGCTGAAAGAAACCCAATACTGATAATTATTATTTTCTGCAACGAGGCTTAAGACAGGGTGCTAAATGAGAACGGACAGAATGAAAAAGGAAGTTCTAACTGCTGTTTCAGTGATCGCTTTAACCAGGACACCCCGCTCGAGTGGCCTCCCCCGCTGCAGCGCACCCTGCCCCTGCTCTGAGATGCTGCACACGGACAAACACCTGCCTTTCTCACCTTTTCGAGCCCGACCCCTCCCGGGCAGTGACGGGCCCTCCCCACGATTCGCACCGTCGGCGGGCACGGCCGGGCACTGCCTGGGGCCTGCTCTGCTCACGCCCGTGGAAGGTTGGCCTCGCATGTGGGGAGAAACTGCTGTTTCTCCTGCGGGATTTCCCGACTACTCTGAAAATGAATTGAAAAGAGCCTGCGTAAGTGGCGTCTTTCCTAAGAAAGCAATACCGAGGGGAAGGAAAAGATTATTAAACCTTCAGACACTGCACACTTAATCGCTCGCAGCCGTGCCAGAGGCCGCAGGACCAAGGGCCGGGCCCGCACAGCCGCTCCGCCGCTCCCGGGGCTGCCCGGGACGGCCAGCGAGCCGGCTGGGCCACCCCGGCAGGGACGGCGGCCCCGCCGAGCCCCGTGGGCTGCGGTCGGACTCGAGCATGGGGTCCGCTCCGAGCGGCGCCCTCACCGCCTTCACCCCGCCCTCGGCCCCGGCCCCGGCCTCACACCGCCCTCACACCGCCCTCACAGCGCCCTCACCGCCCTCGGCCCCGCCCTCGGCCCCGCCCTCACACCGCCCTCACCGCCCTCACAGCGCTCCCACCGCCCTCACCCCGCCCTCACCGCCCTCACACCGCCCTCGGCCCCGCCCTCGGCCCCGCCCTCACACCGCCCTCACCGCGCCCTCACAGCGCTCCCACACCGCCCTCACACCGCCCTCACAGCGCCCTCACCGCGCCCTCACAGCGCCCTCACAGCGCCCTCACCGCCCTCACCGCCCTCACAGCCCCCACACAGCACTCCCACACCGCCCACACCGCCCGCACACCGCC
>JAWWEE010000085.1:72247350-72267076 GCA_035221455.1 Xenops minutus | reverse complement strand
CATTTTTCAGTTGTCAAAGGAAATGTTCGTTTTCCAGGATGTTCAGAACTAGGGCACGATGCTGTGACTGATCTTACTGAGCTCCCACTGGAGTTAATAACATTATTTAAGACTCTTTGGTCATTTCTTTGTAAAGTGTTTCCTGAAGTAGAAAGTTCTTTTGGTTGTGCATGGATTGAAAACAAAACAAATGACTGGAAATATGGTGGGAATTATGAGCATCGGGATAGAACAACAAAAGAGAGAGGTGGTCATGTATCCCTCTGTAAAGTGATGATTAAGGAAACATGACCTTTTGTTGTTGTTTGAAAGGGCATCTTTTGGTCTCTTCCTGTACATTCATAGCAAACTTTTTTTTTCCATCTCTTAGAGATGGGTTGGTGGGTGTGTTGGAATATGTTTACATGGAAAAGCTCTTTAATGCATGCCTAATGCTGGGCAAACAAGAATCTGATTATTTGAAAATATAATGGAAGCCATTTCTTACTTCTGTGGATTGTATTAGCTTAGCTGTATATGAATGCATATATGCCAGGAATGTACTTTAATCATCTAAACCTGAAACTTCAGGTTGCCATCTTTTATTGCAGAGTGATAAGTTATGACTGTTCTAAAGGTCCTACACCATTTTATCTTGGTAATTAAGTGCATTTTTGAAATACTGTCCAGCCTTTCATTGATAGGAAGTAATAATCTCTTTGCCACAGAGTCTTTTGGACTTTGTGATCTTGCTGAAGCTGCAGAGGAACTAGTTCCAAATGTGCAGTCACTTCTCTACTTCAGACTACTTTTTAAAGCTTACTTTTTCTAAAAAGTAGCTGTTACTTAATACTTACAAGTGTGTTTTGAAGAGTAGTTGGTAAAACTGTGCTAGCTTGTGCAAAGATAGCTACCTTCTAAGAAGAACAGGACAGTGTGTTTGCTGTTGCACGTTACCCAGGGTGTTGAGATGGGATCTCCAAGATGGACTCTGGGTTTGACTGTGTCCTTATCTCTGCACAGTTCTTCAGATCCCATTTGGGTGCCCTCTGCCATATCGATGGTGAAGAATAGACACCAAATATATCAAATGATGGGGGAAGGTATATCCATTTGGATACATTAAGGGGGCAAGGAAAAGAATACAGTGCAACTTACAAGGAATGCACATATGTAAGAACTCCCTTTGCTTTTTTCTTATCAGCGGAGGATGTTTTTGAAACTGTAAGTGATCGTGAACTGAGGCAAATCTTCGAGGGGCAGAATCGAATTCATCTTGAAATTAAACAGCTGAATAGGCAATTGGACATGATTCTGGATGAGCAGAGAAGATACGTCTCTGCAGTCACAGAGGAGGTTGCCAAGAGAGGAGCTGGCTTTCCAGGTCAACAAGGACAGGTAAGTACAAAACGTGGTGGTTCTTAGCCCAGCTCCATCTCAGCAGTGTCATTGATTTGCTTTTGCAGAGATATGTTGATCTTTTCCCTCCTCCTGCTCCCACACCAGGTTTCCCAGCAAGAGATTGAGACAGTTGTGAAAACTCAGGAAGAGCTCATTAGACAAGTAAATGAAATAAGGTAAATGCCTTCTAAACATTATGGCTGGTTTGAATTTTATATGATTTTTCCACCATTTAAATCCTGTTAATTATTTCAGTGGGAGAATATTGACAAGCTTGAAGTTTCTATGTCAGTTCCTTAGCCATGACTCTCTGCATACATTTAATTTCTATGCTAAAGTAAGTTCATGACTAAACCCCTAATTGATATTTTTTTACCATGAGACTCCATTTCAACAGGTAAGTCCAGTCCCTGTAAAAACACTGAAATAAAACCCATGTCTTGAAGGTGCTATACTGCTAGAATGGATTTGAGAAAATGACTGTGTTTGATGGGCATGTCTGTGTACTTCTTTTAAGATGTTTTACTGTTGCTGTGTTAATCAGGAATGGTTTTAATCTGATTTAGCCCTTCATTTATGGTAACTTAAACATTCCTTACCTTGTGTTTTAAAACCAACAACAACAGCAACAACAAAAAACAAACAAACAAACAAACAAAAAAAACCCCAACAAAACAAAACAAAAGGAGAAACCCAATTCCTACAGTTGTGGCTTTTTTTCCTGTATTTGTTCAAGGGCAGCTCTTGTGATTTATCTAAGTAGGTCAGTTTTTTGTAGAATGAAGATTAGAGTACTTCCATTTTTGCACTTGTTCTTCCACGAAAGCTTTTATATTAATATTCTTGACAAATCTTTATACCTTGCCAGCAAATTAGATTTTCTTGTTAACATTGGCAGTCTGCCCTTTAGTGACTACTTATCAGATCAGAGTTTGCGTAACAACATCTTAATATTTTTCTTAGATTAAAGAAATGCTTTATTTATGGATAGAAATGAACAGCCCGATGTTGCGTTGCTTGTCGTCCTGGAGGAAAAGGACTTATGGTCCAAGTAATTTTCTTGTCAAGATTTGTGGATTTCTTAATCATCTGATTACAGAAGAATCTTGCATGTTCATACAATAGAAACTTTCAGCATGGTATTGTTAATGCAAAACTAAATATAAGCTACATTTAGGGAAGTTATTTTGCTTTTACTGAACAGGGGACAGTCTGGGGGAAGGTGGGTGTGCTGCTTTCTGTTAACTACACAGAGATGGTGCTATTATGAGGGAAGAGAACAAAGTGAGTGTTCCACTTGTGTTGTAGCACTGAAAACAGTGGGGCAAGCTAAACAGTGTGAGGGATGTGGAGAGACAGAATTGACATCAGCATTTTTTAGGCAGTGGGTATGATGGTGGTTGTATGGATTAATTAAAAAAAAATCTTCCAGTGAGCAACTTAGTTCTAAAATATGTTATTATAATACTAATTCAAAGTGAGGTAAATATTAATCAGTTTACTTGCTGTTTTCACAGTGAATAAGACTATTTTAAAATCAGTGATACAAATTTGTATCACAAATATAATGATTAGATGTTGTTGCCAGTTTCTTCAATGAATACTGTTTCAGCCAGTTGGGGAGCATTTTTTTGTTTCCTAATGTGAAAGAGTCGAAGGCCAGATTGGACAGGGCTTGGAGCAGCCTGGTCTAGTGGAAGGTGTCCCTGCCCATGGGAGGGAGTAGCATAAGGTGATCTTTCAAGGCTCCCCCCTGCAACACAGGTCATTCTAAGGTACCATGAAAAATTGCTGCCCACTGTACAAAGAGTTAGGAGTGCACTGTGAAGGCATTTAAGTAAGCTTTCACCCGAACAAAATGTAAAGTTTTAAGTAAATTAAAAGGAAATCCAAAGACATACATTCTGATTGTCTATTCTGTTAATAATGAAGAGATTAACATTCACATGATAAATATTTTAGCTGTAGAATAATCCTCTTTGCAACTCAAAAGAAACAGCACAGTAGGGGAAAATTATGTAAACATATTGATTAGAGATTAAGGTTTTTTTCCTCTCATTGACTAGTTTACCTCAAACAAAATTAGTTATGGAACCTCAACTTTTTATGGATTTCATTTCATTTGTTGTAGAAGCAAAATGAATTCACATGAAGACAATATTAAGTATTATGACAATGCATATGGGAAATGAGATTCTCATATAAATGATAATCATGAAACAAGGATGTATCTAAATCTTTCCTTATCCCTAAAGCTTCTTCATTATTTTTATTTCTTACATGATTGCTTTTATTTATTTATTTTCCAAACAGCTTTGGTTTCCTTCAAAGATTGCATTAAACTCTGCTTATCCTAAAGCCTCAGAAAGAGCCTCAGATAAAACTCTTGTTTTAGACTTCATCAGTCAGTGAGGCAAAGCAGATGTCTAACAATAGACCATTTGCCAGGGCTTGTTCTCAGCGTGACTGGGAGATGGGGCACTGTGCAAATGGAAACTCTCTGTGGAATTAACTAAAATCATCCTTTGATTAAGGGATCATTTCTTGATAGGTATTCCTGAAAGCTAGAAGAAATGCTTTCTGCCTTTTGGGGCAACTATGTGTCACAAGCTAATTGTAGTGAACTGAAAGGTGTCCAGAATAACTGCTGAGTGTAGAAGAGCTATTCGGTGTTGAAAGATGTTTTGTTGTTTGTCTTGTGTCAGAAATTCCGTGGCTGATACTCTGAGATCCATCAGTGGAGCTCAACATCCTGGCTCTGCAGGAGTCTATGAAACAACTCAGCACTTCAATGACATCAAAGAACACCTTCATCTAGTAAAGAGGGACATTGAGCATTTAGCACAACGAAATATGGTAATTTATGTGCTGGTAGTGTAAAGCATGACTGTAATACTTCTTTATTTGGCTGTTAGTGAAAAGCTAGGATGAGCCAGCATGCAATTTACAGAGCAATTAATCCTTCATTAAGCTGCTTCGCTCAAACTGCACTGCCTTGACCTAACTGCATGATCTGTGTCTTGATGAGAACTTTTGCACAAAGAGCATGATTTTTAGTCTAATTTCCTGTGGAAACAAGGTCAAGCAATTAGGTTTTCTGGCTGCTTTTTTTTTGTTTGTCCCCCTACTCAGCAGCTCTCTACAGAGGAGATTCTGTATTGCTTCTGCACAGAAGGGAGAGCTTTAATCAGGGGAAACTTGGGTGGGCTCTGCTTGAGGTTTCTAAGCGTGAAAGATGACTGTGTCCACATTCAGGAGCACCTTAGGCAAGCCTAGGTAGCAATTAAGCTGAATTAGCTTATGATCCCATAGAAGGGTCTTGATTAGTTTACCAACTTTATGTATTTTTTTCTCTTTTTCTTTCCCCTATAACCCTCAATTTAACAGAAATCAGTTTTATCTGAGAAATGTAAAGGTGAAAAGGGAAAGTTAGATGAGAAGTAAGGTTTTGGTTTTTCAGAGTAACCTAATTTCTGTCCATTTCCTGATTGTGTTCTGATTTTAGATCACATTGCAAAGATCTTTTGTTTCTTACTGTCTTCTCAAATATATTCTTGTTTTTCAGCCATCCAGTGACAAACCAAAGTGTCCAGAGTTGCCACCATTTCCATCTTGCTTATCTACAATGCACTTCATCATATTTGTGGCTGTGCAAACAGTGTTGTTCCTTGGTTATATCATGTATAGGTAAGTATAAAGACAGTTAAAGACAGCAGGGCAAATGGTTTTAGAACTTCTGACTGACAATACCATTGCAGTGGTATGATTAAGTTAATCTTGTTAAAACAAGCAATCATTCAGATTGGAAAAGACCTTGGGAAGTCTTTAGTTTAACCTTCTGCTCAGAGCAGGCTCCACACTGAATTCAGACAAGATCACTTAGTGTTTCAACTGGTCAGGTCTTAAAGTCTGAGAATGCAAAATTTACCACCATTACAGGCCTGTATAGAACTATATAGTTCCTATATTGGAACTATAGTGATGCTACCAATGTCTTTATAAATAGAAAAAATGATATCTTGTTGTTGTGATATTACTTATATTTGATTTCCTTAAGTCTCTGTTGATAAGGAATGGAATCTTTTGATCCTCAAATAAATGAAAATGTAAACCAGTTAACTAGTTTTTATGCTATAAGTACTTGAAGAATTCTTTTCTGCCTTTTTTTCAGGAGCCAACAAGAAGCAGCAGCCAAGAAGTTCTTTTGATGACCTGTTCCTTTTGTGTGTACATAATAGCAGTATGTATGCACAGAAAACTCTACACTTCTGTAAATGAGGGAAATTTTAGTGTTCAATATATGTCAATATTGTAAATTATTGAATTTTGTTAAACAAAATGAGTTCTTATTTAAACTGTTGATACTACAGCTAAAAAAAGGCTGTGAAGCAGTGGAACAAATGCCAGATGGGGGAAGACTGCAGACCCTATCTAGGTCTGTGTTCTCAGCCAACTTTTTGATAAATACTGAAAGGTAAATGCCCTTTTCCTCTATTTTGTTGAGATTCCAGAGGAGGGAAAGGTTTGGTGATTGTTCATAGTGTGATTTGCAGATGGATGATTTGTTCAGAAAATTTGCTACTAACTGTCCTGACATACCAGTTACCAAAAAACAAAGGGAAAAAGAAGGCAAAAAAAGGTAAACCCCAAACAACTGTTCTTTTGTACTTTTTGTGGCAAGTAAAAATTATTATAAGCATTTTTGTTTACCACTTGGATTTAACAGTATAAGAATAACATAGTTAATTCTAAATACAGATTTAAACACTTCTTAATATGTGAACACAAAGACAGGCCTTTGAGACCCTGACTGTTGATATAAAACCCAAATTATACAGGACAAGGAAAGAAAGACTTTTCTTCTTATTTTGGGTTTTGGTTTTAGGTAGTGAGAGAAAATGGGATAAAGTAGTTTCTTCAAGTATATTGTGGGACTGATTTCTTTTTTCATAGTTTCAAGTCTGTCTGTAATTTTGTTTGGAGATTTGTGGAACTTTTCCAGCAAAGATTATTGCTTTATACCTCTTCAAATCTGATTTTATTAAGGATGTGTTTAGTGTATGAATATGTTTTTCCTTTTATAAAGCTGTCTCATGTCTTTCATGTATCAAATACAGATGCTTTGATTTAAATCCTGACATGGCGAGTATTCTGAAGTGCAGGTATTGGGTATTAACCCACTTCTTCACAAGCTGTAGCTTCAGACATGTTTCTTGATCCAGGAGCTATTGGAGAACCAGTATTTTGTATCAATTCCTGTTTTAATGTCAAAAGGGTAAGACTGAGCATGTGGGTTTGAAACTGCTTATCAAAGGAACGTTTGCTTCAGGAAAGAAAAAAGCGGAGAGCGCAACTTAGGAATGTGAAATTAATTCATTTTGCCTTGTTTACATGTCTGTGGTAACTCTGTCCTTGAGTTGTTTGTGTGTAGAGTTAGAATAGGTATTTTTGTGATTTTTTAAAAATTCTATAAAATACACAAATCCATCAGGATAGTTCACTTTTAATTTGTTTGTCTGAATCTGCAAAAATTATCTATGCTCTAACATACTACTACTGCATTTCTACAGTCTACTCCCTTGGAGTGCAACACATGCTGCCAAGTTCACTGTAGTGAAGAACACTTCAGTATTGTGCCTGTCAGTTTGGAGAAATGATACATCTATGCAATATATTTTGTTAACTTAAAATACAGTGTTCAAAAAGTGAATGTCTGTTCTATACCAAGAAAAGGCAACTACCTACACAACAATTAACACCTCTACAGTATGTAGTATACTGTAAGTGGTATAGCTTTATAGATTCATTTCTAAATTGGAGAAAATTTTGCTGTACTAATTGGAGAAACTTCTGCCTCAGGCTAGTCTTGCAGGATAGGTGGGGTAAAATAATGAAAAAGAACTTTTCACATAACCCAGGATAACACATTGGAATTTATCTATTCAGTTCTTTCAACACCAGCAAATACTAACAGGTGCCTTGAGTCTAAGCTATTACAAGCCTGACTCTTCTAACCAACTTCATGTATTTTCTTCAGTTTTTCTGCAAATGTACAGTGTTGTTCCTGTCGATGGCAGGCCTTCTTCCATCAGCACAACATCTAAACAGAGCTCCCAGCAGGCCTTGCACGAGCCCTTGTACACCAAGGCTTGCGATTGTATTGTGATAAGTTGATGCATCTCTTGGGCAGAATGAGGAGCAGCTCTGATGGATCAATTGGAAGAAGCCTGTGTTCTTGTTACTATGAATTTATCCAACCATCACTTGTTTTTAAAGCTGGAGCAGCCCAGGCTTCTGTTTCTTTTGGTAGAAGGAAGAGAAGGCTGGGGATGGCAAGGGGAACTCGAAGCCTACAGTTGTATCTTCTGTATTGGGCTCAGCTTATTTGTTTGTGCTGCTCCTGGAGCGGCCACATCTCCCACATGCACGGAGGAAAGGTCTGTATTAGGGAGCAGGTGGTCGAAAGGGGAACCTGAGAAAACTGGGAACTTTGCTTCGTGCTTCATGTCCCAGTGGCCTCTCCTCTGAACTTCCACAATTGCCTCCTCGCTCAGTGGATCCAAAGAAAGCTCCCAGTTCTCGTCCTGCCTGTTCTTGATGTGATAACAGCAAGTTTGGAGGTGAAGAATATTTGTCAGTCGAGCTGGTTACCAGAAGTTTTCTGCAACACTGGTAGTGTGAGTTTTTTTTCTTATTGAGTAAGATTTCACAACTAGGAAGAGAAGACACATTGGAATCCAGTTCGACAGTATGGGGGAGAGCAAGACTAATAATTGTATTTGAATTAGTGGATGATAAGTAGCAAATATTTGACAGTGACAAGAGAATCTGGTTGTACTCGTCAGGCTCTATGAAATACGTGGTCACATCTGAATCTTTCAAAAGTAAAATTCACAATACGGTTTGTAAATTAGCTGTTTTACAGTTTGTAATTTACCTGCTATGGTTTGTAACTTGCTGTTTGAAGAAAATCTGGCATTTCTCAATGTAACACAAAAATTGTCTACTGGTTTTTGGTGTTTTTTTAATTTTAAATTCAAACAGCTGACATTTTCATATATTTGTTTCTGACCAATGTAAATTGACACTTGGAGTTGAGATAACCTTATTTGAATAAAGATGCATATTTTTAGTAAGCCTTTTTTTCTTTTAATTGGGTACATATCCATGAAATCCAAGCAAGTGTCTTTGAAGTATTCTTTACCCTCTGTTCAGAGTCTGAATGCTTAGAGATCTGGGGTCAGTCCTGCCTCCTACTAGGGAGTTAGTGGCATTCTGAGGCTGGATTCCCTCTCTGTCATTTTCTTCCCCCCAGGAGCAATTTTTGAAGAAGTGGAGGAGAGGAATCTTGAATTCAATCTATTCAAGCTGAGAAGCCCCAAAATACTCTGGAAAAGGCTGGCAGTTTGGATGCTCACCCGCCTATGGCCTTTTTGTGCTTTTAGTTCTTGGTGATTTGCCTGCTTCAAGACCACATTCTGGGGTTAGAGATGCCTGTTTTCCCTGGCTATGGAACACAGGCTTTTTTATGTCACCCAGTTTCATTCTATAAAATGGGAGCTGAGCCTCTAATTTTGCTTTCACTTAAGCAAGGGGGAAAAGATACAGATTTAAAGCAAAGAAAGTGGCAACATGAGTACTCAGCAGCTGTCTGTATGTTTGCATTAAGCATATGATCCCTGTAATCTACAAAAAGCAGTGAGTGGTTTTTAACTTCAGTGTAGGCAGTAGTTAGAACAGCTGCCCAGAGGGGAATTCTTCTGGAGGTACTATGTTGTGCCTTCCTGATTTTTGTCACTAGTCTTCTGTGTTTCTCAGTAGCTTCAGTGCCAATAGGCTCATTAACTTTTAAAGCACTTTTTGTAGTCTTCGATTTTGAAAGTAACATTGGAAAGCCTTTTGCTGTTTGGAAGGGTGTGACCTGCAGGGCAAGACCTCACAGCAGTCCTTCCCAAGCCAATTTTCAGCTTTCTTGCCTTCTCAGTCAATCCTGTGAAAGCACCTCTTCTAGGCAGAAGATGTTAGCAACGTTTTTATAGGGATACAGCCTACAGCAAACCTTCAGTCCAAAGTCAGGAAAGCTTCCGTTCAGTGAAGTCCAACAGCACAAAGTTTTAACAGGTAGCACCTCAGATACACTTGAAGAAGACTATGAGACCTAACAGTGGAAAAGTCAGCATTGCATGTCGGATTTGCAAAGTGCACAGCACAGACACACTGATGGGCCCTATTCCAGTTGGGAAAATGTTAAAGAAGGACAAACCAATCGCTGCAAGTGGACTCGAGGCATTTGGCACAAAGTAATGATGTTGTGGGACAATATTCGAACGTTTAGTCAAGTACCTGTCATAGCACAGAGAAAATGTTAACAATCTATATTTGTCTTATCTTAAACTTCTCTCATAGCATGCTTACTTTTGTAATCAAGGGCAGAGTTGGTCAGATGTCCAAAGTTGAATCTGCCTACAAATTCTTGCAACTTATGCATCGTTCTGAAAGTGCACAATTATTATAAAAATGAAATCTGTTTTAAGAAAAATTCTTCCTAGGCATTTGTAGTATATCAAAGTGGTTTCATTGTTACTTGGAATTTGTGCTTCTGGGTGACACTCAATTTCAAAAAGAAAGTTAAAGTTTTTTGTTTAATCACTAATAATCCCGGATTACAGAATGTCCTGCCTTTTTTTGTTTGGTTTTTTTTTTTAATAGTAATAGGTCTGCTTTAATTAGAAAGGCTGTAATATAGATTAAAGCATTAGGCAAACTGGAATCGTCCCATCTCTCGGTTCTCAGTGATATTATGAGAATGCAGGGAGAACCATTTAGATAATCAAAATGACAGAATGTTTCATTAAGGCATGTGCAGTCAGTCACAGTAGGATGTTCAAAACCCAAAATCATGACCTTTTGTGACGTAGCAGGTGATTTTCTTTCCCAAAATAGTCTATGACCTAGGTAGCAGATCCTGCAAATCTTCGCCTGGATAGACCCGCTGAGTCTAAGAATGTGAAGAGAAGTTTGGAAGATGAGGAACGGCTCACATAAACCCAAAGGAGACAAAAGGAGGAGGAGATGATTGGCTTTGGTTTGGGATTGCCTTCCTGAACAAGAAAGATGTGGAGCAGTAATGCCCCGTTCATCTCTAAGATGAACCATGTGAAAAGTGGAGGCAGAAAAACCATTCTCTGTACTTTCTGTCCAATGTGAGAAAATATTAATGGATAAACAGGATCAGGTCATTTGCTTCATGAAGAATTCCAGTTTTCAAAACTTATTTGAATGCGTAAATACAAAAGGGTTTTCCACTCAGTAGCCTAAATTTTACAATTTTACTATGGGCATTTAGTCAAGCAGGGGTTTAATTCCGATCTGTTGTGTTCCAGGGAATGTTTTGATCTCTGTGAGACAGAGCTTCAAGACTGAAGATGTCAAAATGCTATTGCACACTATAATTGATTTGTGTGTGTGTGTGTGTGTGTGTGTGTGTGTGTACTATTAGCTTAAGGTATTAATAGAAAAAGTAGGTAGCTGCATCTAATGATTTTTTTGGAGTAATCTGAACCATCTGCCTCTAGATATTAAGGAGTTCACTCTTTAATCCAGATTATGGCTGACAAACTGGTTTTGGCATTCACGTTTCACTAGCATTGTGCCCTTGAAGAGCTGATGCAGCTGTAGAAACTCTCTTGCTTACAATTGTTGGGTTTAAAAACATTTCTGGTTTGGCTTTCTCATAGTTGTTCTCTTATAGCTCCTTTTTTTTTTTTTTTTTTTTTGAGAAGATGGCCTTTTTAATGAAAAGTATGTTGAGCAACCAGGTAAAGAATTTGGGACTTGGAGGTGGAGGGGAAGAAAGCAAAGAAGAAAGCAGTCCTTCTGATCCAGCAGCAGCTGCAGGAATGACCAGAGAGGAGTATGAGGAATATCAAAAGCAAATGGTTGAGGAGAAGTGAGTACCTGTTCCCTTATTATCAGTGTGGGGCTGATTCTTGGCAACTTTGTGCATATAAAAATAACCCAAGAAAAAGCCAAACATTCAGCTCTTCGCTCTTTTTTTAAAGAAGATAAATAAATCTTTGCTAAAAAGACTTTCCAAACTCAAAGTTCACCAACTGGAAATGATATTATTTCCCCCTTCCTGCCCCCCTGTCCCCATCCTGCACCTCTCTCTCTCTGCTTTCCTGCTCTCTCCACAGCTTAATGCACTGGACTCATTCCTAGTTGGTGTTACTTACTCTATACAAAATTTCCAAGCTTTTTGTAGTACAGGATTTAACTTTAATATATATATGATTTCTTCTCCTTGAACTCCCTGTGAAGTACACTTTTAATATTATTACTTGGTCTCCATTTATTATGGCAGACATGAAAAAGTACTGAGTGCTATGTTAAATGGATTGTATTTATGTAGAGCAGAGTGTTAATATGGCTATTTTTTCTAAAATCTACTAAATAAAGCAGACCTCTTAAAATTATTAAATCTCAGTTTTGTCTGTAAATACAACCTTTACCATTTGCTGTGTTTAAATATGAAAACAGAAGTAAAATGGAGGAGTTGGTGTGTAGGAGTTCAAATCATGCATAATTATAAATGAAACGATTGATTTTTAAATCTCAAATGCATCTGTTCCTCTAATGGTCAATTACATAATGGTTGTGTAAATCCTTCCTGTAAGATGATTATAGGTGACAGGTTAATGACTGATGGAATTTGAAGTATCCAAGTCTGTATTTAGCATCAGACCTTTCTGGCAGGTCTGAAGAGGTGTCATTTGGTTTGGAATAAAACACAGAATGGTATCCCTTGTCTTTTGTCAAGGGATATTGAAGTGAGGAATAACCACCTGCTGGTTATTTCCCTGCTGTCTGGGAAGTGACGCCGGATTGCTGGCACAGGGAAATGCCTGGCAAAAGAATGATTTCTAGAATGTTTTCAAGTGGGGTATATGTCCTTTACCTGTTGAAGTGTCCTGAGGCATGGGGATGGGAGTACTCCTGGAAGCACCTCTGGGAACTCTAAGAGGAACATCTGAGACATTCCAAAGAGCCAAACTCAGCTCAGGTGGTGCGCACTGCTGCGGTTACGCGGCAAAGATCTTTGGGGTGAGGGAGAGGCACAAAGGGGAATGTCAGCAAAAGTTACCAAAATTCTTCAAGGACACACATTTTGCAAATAAATACATAATTAGTCTAACAAAAAATTGCATAGACCAGTTCTAAAATCTAATGAAAACGTTTTACGAAATCACAGATTCAATAAGTACTTTTCAGTATAGGGAAGCCTTTGAATTCATTGCCATAGGAAATGATTGCCATTGTGAAACAATGAATGGACAAAGAAAAGAGCAGGGAAATTCACAGGTGACGGAGACCATCCAGGGCTGTTAAAAGACAAGGATGGAGAGCCATTGTCCATCTCCAGTACTCCACAGCACTGATTCTGGAAGCTGGGCACTTTTGATAGAGGATGCTTCCCCTCCTCCTAAATTCTTTCTCTAAATGTCCATTCCTGTTTACTCTTGGAGATGGGACTCTAGGACAACTAAAACTTTGGTTCTGCCTCAGAAAGGCCCCTCTGCCCTTGTGTGTGGTGTTGTACTAAGAGAGTGTCATGTTTGTAGAATGTGAGCATTGGCTGGCAGCCCCTGAGTGCCCCAGTGGAATTACCAAGCAAGAAATGCAACTTTTCGGTTCTGCTTGCTGGAATTGTTTGTTGGTGTAGTAAACAATAACAGCTAGTACAGGTACAGACTCCAGACAGAGTATTAGCTTACCTTTCCTTCTGCACAAGACTCAAGGGAACTGTTCTGAGGACAAGCCTGGAGCACAGGAAGTCTGACCCCTTTGCATCGCTTTATTGGCATTGCTCCTTTTGTGCCTTTGGACGAGTTACTTTGGGACTAACTCCTGTGTGTAGCTTTTTGCAGCCAAGCAACTGCTTCAGTGTAAAAGCCTGTATTTTATTAGTATGTTGAAGGAACTTTTTCTCTGGTTTCCAGGATGGAAAGGGATGCAGCATTTGCACAGAAAAAAGCAGAGAGAGCCTGTCTGAGGGTTCACCTGAGAGAAAAGTACAGACTCCCTAAGGTAAGCCTGTAGCTCCTGAGCTCATACCCTTCATGCCAACACATCCTCCTGAAAATGGTAAAACTGCCTGCATTACTGGGACCCCTACTGCAGCTCAGGGAGAAATGGAAAAGGCCAGAGCCATGGGTTTCCCTGGTGACTGCTTCTTTGAGACCTTTGTTCTCTGCTCAGTAGATGAATCCAACAGAAAGATTCTTGCAGTCCCTCTCTGCCCTTTCAGATCTGAATCAGGTGACTAGGCAAGGTGAGGATCTGGTCTGATCTCACCTCACCATTAGTATATGCTCTTAACTTGACAACATGCAGGGGTTGGGGAAAAAAAAAGCTACAAGCACCTAAGCAAAGCCCCTGAAACTTGGTGTACAAAATCTACATTTGAGTTCTGCTAAACTTCCAGAGGCCCATTTTTACTGTCTGCTCACAAGAAGTGCAAAAGCAAACTGCCCATTCCTTTTGCTTTAGTGCTCCTGATTCTGTTCCTCAAATATTCCCAGGGAAACCCAAAATATTGAAAGCAAGAGCTGCAAGCAACAGAGAAAGCTAAAAGCAGGCAGCAGCTGCAATAGCTTCTGGATCATGGCAGAAAGCACAGCCGGCATTTCAATTGGTGGCTTTTTCCTGACATAAAAACACCTGGCTACAAACAAGGGTCACTCTTTACTGTATTTCTGAGTGGCTTTAGAGGGAAGACCTGGTCATCCATTTTCTGATCATCTTTCTTGTTTTCAGGGATTTAAGTGCAGAACTCTTGTTTCTCAGAAATTTGCCAAAAGACAGGCTTTAGCATAAGCATATGATAAACATCCACAGATCTCACTTACTTACAATAAAATATATATAAAACAAAAAGGTAAAGAAAAGAATTTTGAAATGTGACTATTCTGGAGATGATTTCCTGTCACAAGATGCTGATCCTTCTATAATGAAGGAAGTTGCTGTCACTTCTAGGAGTCTGGGCTGGAATTGAGGTTAGCTAAGGGAGCGACAGCCAGAGAGGGATTCTGTGAAAGAGTCAGGGAAAATCTGCCCATACCAGGAACATGGAGTGAATTTGTTCCATTGATTTGAACTGCAGGATCACTCTGAAGGTCCCTAGCTAGATTTCCCCATTTGGGTCTCTTTTATGTGGGTTGGTCAGGGGATTGCATTCAGAGGCTCCAGCACAGAGAAAGTAACTCAGGGTCCTGTTCCTGGAAAAGTTGTTATGGTGTTATTTTGTAAGCTGTCACCATGGACAGGAGAGAGGTAATGCAGGACAGAGGAGTCTCTCCAGGGGTTGGGATCACACATTTGCCACTCCTGAGGAGATGTTGGTATATTCCATTTATATCCCGCAAGGAACTGGTGGTTCTCAGCAATTTGAGTTTGTTTCTGTGACTAGTACTCACCTGCCAGCTTTACATCATTACCACTTGCTTTTTGAGCAATACTTTCCAGTGCCTTTCTGATTAATTAGAATGCAGGAAGGGAAAGAATCCATCTCATGTATATTTAACTGCTAAAAATGTAGTGCTTAAGCCAAGTCATTTAGGGTCTCTGTCATCAGCAGCAAGAGATCAGCACTCCCAGCCTCCTGTCCCCAAAATTTCAAACAAGCATTTAAGGTCGAGTTGGGTCACCTCCCAGTGGCACATGCCTCTCACAGAGGGAGGCCAGGTGACAGCTGAAGTCAGGTAAGATGTGTTCCACCCCTAGGAGCCCAATTCTTCCAATGCTGGAGCTGGCAAACATCCTGAGGGTGAGTTTAATTACAGAAAGATTAATTATGCAAAAAAAATGAAGGACAAGATTTTAAGTGGTTGATTGGATTGTAGGCCTAAATCTCTAAACACCAGCATTTTAATTAGCAGCTGAGTAGTAAAATATCATTAGGCTTTGTTGTCCTTTTGGAAGCATGTGCTGAGACAGCTATTGTTTCTCCCTCTATAGCATTTCTTGCTTTTCCTCAGTCCTTATGAAAGCATATGTTGTATCAGGAAGAAATGAAATTATTGCATGCATGCTATATGCCCTTGAAAAAAAATTCAACTCTGTGATACAACATTCTGGCAGCAGAATGCTCTGAGACTTGTGATAATGCATGAATTAGTTTGAAAAATCAAAGTTATTTCACATGAGCTAGTATGGGCTAGAAACCCTGAATATTACCAGTATCAATCACTAGCACACATTGTAAACGAATGCATGAAATTCAGGACTAAGCAGGGCCCCCTTTGCAGTGTAAAATCTAAAGCTCCATACTATCTGGACCAGATTTATAAGAGAAAGTAGACCCTTAATGAACCTAATCCTATTAACAGAGTTGTCAACTTAGGTTTGTCAACAGCAAGATGTTTTTAGCCATGAGACATTTGATCTGGGGGCAACCTTTTCATCTTTGGAGTATTCAATGTGTGACATTCATAAAAAAATATTTTTTAAAAAATAGATAAATACAGAAATGAATATTTTAATTAAAAAACCCCAACCAACTAACCAAGAAAGCCAACACAAACTCTTATCCACTTACTGCCTTGTTCCTGAACTGGGCTTCAACACAGGGTCAATGAGTTGATGGTGAGCTGGGGATAAAGAGTCCCAATGCAGATGTCAGGAGGGTTGCAGTCCCCTCCCACCAGCTCTGTGCTCCAGGCTGTGATCTCTGTGTGGGGGTGGCACAAGAGGCTCTTTGGGGGGGAGAAGGCTGCTGATTCTACCTGTGGCTTCCCATCCCTACTTGGGAGGTACCTGCAGCACTTGGCAGGGGTTGCTATGCAGCTAGCCAAAAATCCCAGCTCAAGGCAAGGTGAACTCTGACTTTGTACATAACTGGTGTATTATAGGTGATGGATCCCAGAATCAGGTCTGGATTCATCTGCCTAAGGATTTCTGCACATGAGCATAGGTAAATTTGATGACAGGATAAGTTAGGCATAAGGAAAGCAGTAAATCACACAACCATGCTGGAAAAAGGGTTGGCTCCCCTGTGGATTAGTCTGTGAGCTTTGATCTTTTTTGTCTACAAGTGGACTTCAGAGCAGCAGTGTGGAACCAGCATTAGGCCTCCTTTGGACCTAAATGTGGGCAGAGGACTTTAACATCATCATATCACCGGTCAGAGAACCAAAAGTGCCGCTTAACAAGGGATCCCAAACTTTGACTGCTTTTCTCTCTGCCTGGAGGGCATTGTTTCCCTCTGAGCAATACTGATCAGACTTTGATTGTTACAGGCTGTCTCCCTGAGGAGGATGACTTTTCCTACCCGGCAGGCACAGGGCTGCCTAATGTTAAACCATATTCTTTCCCTCTAGGAGCTGGAGAAGGAATTTCCCCTGGGATGTTAGATGATGACCAGCTTCTGCTTGCACTAACTGTCCTTCTCTCTCACTTTTCCTGGTCTCATTTTGCTATACACTCAATGCTACAAAATGAAGTTGGTATTGTTGAAGTGGCACTTGGTCTCATTTGCGTCTTAATTTGGACAGAGAACTTTAAAATCAAATCCAGAACAAAGCAGCTATTTAGACTGTTTTCTGCTCACACCTGTGCATCACGTATATGTAAAGAACTCTGTATTATATTGCATCTGTAACAAAATAGATCTGAGACAGACTACATCAGATGCATAACCAGAGTAAAAAAGTATTACCATGCACTAGGACTCTCTCTCCTATGCTGTTGAATTGTCAGAATGATGTCTGACCTAGTTTTGGCCTGGGCATTCTCCCAGGCAGCTCCCAGGGCCAGTTTGAGAGTTAGGACAGGCATTCCCAATGGGCAGGTAGATTTTAACACATTTTTTTTCCTTCTACACCATTAATAAAGAATACCTCTGCTGATTGGGCTATTGTTTCTAGCTCCCACAGGTCTGACAGCAGCAACCCTTACCCAAAGGGATGAAGAGATGTCCTCAACATTTTAGCCACTTAGTAGTAACAAATCCTAATACAGTTTTCCGTAGTTTCATTGGAGGTACAGGGAGAAATCAGGTTAAAGGGAAGTACAGTTATTACAAATATAAAGCTGTGCAAATATGTAACAGTAAATAGTGTCTATGCAGTCAACCCTCCCGGCCTGTGTGTCCTTGCTAAGGCCTGAAACAACACAGACATTGCTCATATACATCCTTCCATCCATTCTTGCATTCATTCATGCAAAGGCCAGACCCCTCACTCTCAGAAACACCTCCTGCTGATAGCACTGCTGCTTATTCATATCAGGCCTTTGCTGCTGTCATGCTTCATTCTGGAGACATAATGAGGCAGTAATGCTTATCTTTGATGTGTGAACTGTGCCAAAATATCCTGTTCTTCTGAGCTCTGGATTCATCAGAATTCACCATAAAATAGGAACAAAATCACCATTGTTTAAAAAATTGACATAGCCCCACTGATGGAGCGTTTCACAGGGCAGGCAGGAAGCAAGTGTGTGTAGTGCTTACTGCATCTCAGCCCTTTTAATTGCTTAGCCAGTTCCTTCTCCTGTCTCCTTTTGCTTTC
Source organism: Xenops minutus (assembly GCA_035221455.1). Lineage (NCBI taxonomy): Eukaryota > Metazoa > Chordata > Aves > Passeriformes > Furnariidae > Xenops > Xenops minutus. Next base: position 72,249,131 of record JAWWEE010000085.1, on the reverse strand, counting down.
TCAGACTCACATCCAACCTCCATCCTCTCTTTTGTTGTCCAAGTCCTCCTATTACTCCCCTTACCTGCTCTGATTACATGCCAGGCAGCCCGTCTCTTTAGCACAACTCAGAGGCCAACCAAAGACCTAGACAGACTTGGACATGGTTCAGGAAGGTGTCTCTATTTTGGTTCTCCCTAAAAAAAACCCCAAAAAATGAACACTAAAGAGTCTCACCTGTAGATTCTGGGAGAGCAGAAACACTCTCATGTACTGTTTTTATTTTCTGTTTTTTTGTATCAGAGTGAATTAGATGAGAATCAAATCCAGATGGCTGGAGATGATGTGGGTTTGCCAGAAGACCTGCAGAAGATGGTGGCAGAAGATCAGGAGGAGGAAGAGGACAAAGACTCTATCCTGGGCCAGCTGCAGAACATCCAGAATATGGACATGGATGCCATCAAAGAAAAGGCCCAGGCCACCTTCACTGAAATGAAGCAGGCAGCTGAGCAGAAATGTTCTGTGATGTAAAAGAGCGACCTCTACCCAAGGGCTGTGAGTTCAGCCTTGTCTCACCGGGGCTGCAGGATGAGGGCAGGCAGGAGGATGCACTTAGCTCTGTAGCATTCAGTGTACATAGAGAACAGTGGTGAGAGAGAGACTTAGAACCCTGAGGGCACAGTGAGTATCTGCATGTTGTCACTGCCTAGGACCAAGTTAGAAGTGATCCTCATTTCTTAACAGAACATTTTTCCCCATGGAGAAAATGGCTTAAAAGAAGTAAATATTGGGGAAAAAATGTGCCTTTTTCCATTTTTCAAAGTGATCAAATGCTATTAAGTGTCTACTGTTTAGGAAAGGTGTACTTCTGATACATCACACATAGGTAACCACTCATTTAAAACTGCTTTCAGGAATAAATGCATTTCCTATAAAAACATGTCTGTTTCAAACATTTTGCAACAAACACAGTATTCAAATGCTGACATTTGCTGCAAAAACTTGAAAGACTTTGTTTGGTTTTTTTTTACCATCTCTTTACTAAATGTAGCAAAAGGCAAAAAGTGAAGGGTGTAACTCAATGGCTTGGCACAAAAATGTTGTCATGTGTAACAGTGGGTGAGGACTGGTAGGAAACCAAGGCTTGGGAGCTCTCAGTGAGCCCTGCTCTGTAGCAGTGCAGGCTTCTCCAGGTTGCTTTGCTTTCACAGTCCCTTGCTCTTCAAAGGCAGTTCAAATGTCAAGGGACAGTAGTGACTTTCTGCTTGGCTGCTGTGTGTGCCAAATTCTGGGGCTTGGGCTACCAGCACATAACTTGGACAGGTTGAAATGAGGTCACCACGTCGATTCCAGGAGTTATCTCCATCAAAGTCTAAACAGAAATCTGGCCTACCTGGAAGGTTATACCATGGTAGGATAGAGCACCTAAACTTGGAGGAAAAGCATGGCTTTCCTGTGTGCTAAATCTCACTGAAGCTGGGGGAGAGGCAGGATGCTACTCCCGAGGGGCTCAAGTATTCTAGAAGAGGAAGGACTTTGTAAGGTCTCCAAGAGCTAGCTCGTGAAATAAATTTGGAAATGAATGTATGGAGCACCTTCCTACAGGTTTATAAGTCTCATTCTCTCTCTCTCTCTTTCTGTCTCCACCTAATCAAGTAAAAATATTCATTTTAAATGAACAAATGCAATAAGTATGGTTTGTCTCCTTTCTTTCTCTTTCCCTCTCTTCCCCTTTTCCTTTTCCTTTTCCTTTTCCTTTTGCTTTTCCTTTTCCTTTTCCTTTTCCTTTTCGTTTTCCTTTT
>JAWWEE010000085.1:72181008-72235205 GCA_035221455.1 Xenops minutus | reverse complement strand
TGTCCCCTGTCCCCTGTGCCCTGTCCCCTGTCCCTGCTCCCCTATCACCTGGCCCCGCTCCCCAGTCCCCTCTCCCCTGTCCCCTGTCCCCTTGCACGGCCCGAGGGCTCCCCCTGGCGGTTGCGGGGCCGGGCCCAGCGCTGGGAAAGGGGCAGCGCCCCTTTGTTTGTCGCAAAGGAGCGACAGCAGGGAGCAATTCAAGGCGAAGAGCTTCAGTGGACAAGGAAACATTCTCTTGTGCCTGTTACCAGCTGGGACACTGCCCCTTCCATTGATTAAATCAAATCAAAGTGGAAAGGCAGTCTTTTCATTAGTCCTATTTATTGCGAATGTTGAAATGTCATTTTGAACTCAGAGATGAGCTGATTAGATAGGTAGGTCATGTAATTAATTGGAAGACCCTCCCGTGACAATCATATGTATATCAAAGCCATTTCAGTGAGAAAATGCAGCCTTGAAAATGAAGTAGAGAGAGTTTAGTCATTGCTGAAACATACAAGAATATGTGTATTTAGGTGCTTTACACAAAGGAATTCTTGTGTACCGAAAAGAGACCTTGTTGATTATCTGACACAATCAAGTGCTTCTGAAATATAGTCTCTTACAGCGAGTATTCAATTTCTTCATGATTTAGAGACCTGCTTTCAGCTTGGAGTGCTCTCTTTCATATTCACAACTTGAAGCAGATAGTCCATTATCTAATAAAAGAGAAACATATTATTTATAGACCAGTCCTGAAAAAAGTAATTCACTAAGCTAATAAACCTAATATAACTTAATAAGCCTAATACATAACTGCTGGGTGTATTCACATAACAAGCACATTCCTAATAATCTTTCTAAAACAGACCCCATTCGTCTTGGTTAGTGTAATAACCAACTGCCAAAATATGAGGAAAGTCATTCTACCAAATAATTCTGCCTGCCATCTCATTTATATGCTGTCTCATTAATGTTAAAAAGCCAGGTCACAGAAACAATTTAAAGCTTATTTTCCAACTTACTTTTAAAGTTAGTCCAACTTGGAGCAGAGATTTCCCTTCTGGCCCTTAACTACATTAACTTAATTTATTCACAGAATAAAGAACAGGCAAGGTATTAACAGAAAACAAGGAAACAATGCAGGTACCCCATCCCAAGCCAACCTCCCAGAACTACTGTGCTCGTTTCTTTCACTTTTTTGACTATTTGTGTGTCACAGCCATTCCCTTACTCTGGGGGAGTCCTTTAGTAAGATTTTCTTTCTATTCTTAAGAACTGTACAGCGCAGAGTGAGCATTAGTGGTGACTAATGCACTGCACAATTTTGAGCTATTAAGCAAGGCCCTGAACTGAGTTACCTGAAGTACTCATCTGTATTTGCTTCTGCAACCTCTAGCTCTGGCAATTGCTGACCATAAAATTAAAATCCAAACTTGAATCGGCGACATTTGGCAGAGCCCAGGACACAAAGTCCTTGCAGCGCGTTTCCTGCCAGCACAGCCAGTGTCCTGTGTGCAGCAGGGGGGACACAGCCTTGCACCCCCCAGACAGACTCCTCGTGGCTGGCGTTTCTGGGAGTGCATGGGACCTGCAGCCCCCCGTGGTGGCCCCTCTTGGGACAGCCATTCCATGAGCTGGCAGTGGGGTTCACGAGTCCCCTTCTTTTGGTCACCTTTCAAGACCTCAGGCCAACAGGCTACTTCGCTCCAGGGCAGAGTAACCTGCTGCAAGCACAGTGTCTAGTTCCTCCTAGCACTAGTTTCTGTCCCAAACTCATTCACAGCGTGCCTGGGAAAGCATTTCATGACAAGTCCAGGCTTTTTGTATGTCCTGTGCCATCATCCTCAACTTACTGTCTGTGGTCATGCCCCTCCCAGACAGGCAGCACCGTGCACCCATCCCAGGGACTCCTTTCTTAGCTTTACTACAGCAGCACTGAAACTGAACGTGGTGTCTGACCAAAAGTTGGGCACCTGGAACCCCTCACATCCATCCAAATCTACAGAATCAAAACCCAAAGGGCATTTTATACTTTTGTATCACTGTGCATGCGTATGACTGAATTTCAAATGTATATCAGAGTCCCACCTTTATAGATAAGGCCTCCTTTATTAAAAATAACTTTCAAATAGAAAATAATTATCATGATTTGAATGCTCAGGAAACTAACATAACCCTCAAAAAAAGCCAAGCATATTCCTTTCAATCTTCATGTTCTCTCCATCTGGAGAGAAGCCCTCAGAAAGACCTTAACTTTCAGGTGCTGGGTTTTTACTTGCTGAGGCTGAAGGAAAAACAGTACATTGTATCCTCTCTAGGCTGTGTGTCCTCAGGTATTTGTGCCCAACAGCAGGAAAGCCCAGCTACGACTACTCTCATGATTCTGGTTTACTTCAGCGTGGAGACAAAGTAACAGTGGAATGATGGAAATGAAAGGTTCTGTGGCCAAATGAGGGTTTGCAAGTTGTCCTCTATCTTAGTCACAGGAAGAAATCTGGATGTTTAAGGCAATAATCTCATTATTTCACACGAATGTTCAATGTCTGACCACAAAAATGTGGATGTTAATTTAGGGTGATAGTACACGCATACGCATAGAATTCTAATTACTAGAGGCAACTTCCAGCCTTCATAAGTGTGACTTATTGCCAGATACTTTTATAAGCCAAAATATTTCCCTCTTTACATAGAATAATGGAATTTGTTCATCTAATTTGATTACAAAACTGTACACTGTGGAGCTGAAGATGGAATAGTTCGCTTTTTAGATAGCATTAATCACAGTTACTGTAAGCCATAGCCAGAAAGAAACTTATGCACAGTGTTCTTATCAGTGGTGAGAGACTTAAATCACAGCTTAATTTAATGAGTAAATTTTTACCCATATTCAAATAAAAGCCTAAGTATTCATGGATTTCACTGCACCAGGATTTCAGGAGAGAGACTGGGCTGAAGTTAGCCCGGGAATATCAATTACATCATATTGCAGTAGAATCTGGGGGGGAAAGAATCTTCCCCTTAATGCCTTTGAGAGGGTGTATTAATCTTTTTATTCTATTTCAATGTCACCCAAAAGACTTCTGCAGCTTTATCACTATGACTGTGCCTGAGGCATTTTAAGGAAAGGAGTTTTCTTATAACTTCTGTGATTTACATTCAACTGCAATTACTTTTTAGCAAACCTCACCGTTATCCTTCCCAGCGTATTTTATAGGCTTTTGCAAAAGAAAAGGGCTGAATCTGTTCTCCTGCATTGCTGTCTTGTGAAATAGTGCTAATAAGAACATTAACCTGAGGGTTGTACGGAATGTCCAGTGCATGAAATGCATTTCTGCTGCTTTTCTGGACAATTCACAAGTGAGAGGAAGCTGAGACGATACTGCAAAACAAAAATTGAACACACGGAGGGTCTTTGTGGGTTTCATCTTACTTACATCTTTCCAGCTGCCATTGTCATCTGCCTCCCAGCTGTTCCTGGTATACCAGGGAAGCCCTCCTTTTAAAAAGTGAGCACTTTTGTTTTCGTTCCTTTCCAGCAGCCGTAGCAAATATTTTGAGATTTCTTCCCACTGCAGATAGTCTTCCAGCTGCTTAATATTGTCAGGCAATGCTGAAAATGGTGTCTTGTTTTCTTCTTCAAAACCATAAGGAAAATCTCCCGTGCTCTTTTTTCCCATTAAATGTCCTGTAACAACGACAGTAGCACAAAAATCACTGAAACGGGTAAAGATTTGGTTGCTCAAATATCGGCTGGACCTTGCTACTGATTGAGGGAAGGTTTGGGAAGGGAAGGTTTGGGAAGGTTTGGGAAGGTTTGGGAAGGTTTGGGAAGGGAAGGGGTTAGATGGAAGGGAAGGGAAGAGGTTAGATGATGGCAAAATTCAAGTACTACTGGGACTGGAGATTTTGTCACAGTGTCACACAGAATTAATTTCTTCTGTCTCTTGTGGTGCACTGTCAGAGAAAAGGCCTCTGAGAAGGGGACAGTGATAACCAAGCACTTTGCTCGGAGCTACAGAGAGACACTTGGTGACACTTGCTGGAACAAGAAGCGGACGGCGAAGCTGTGTGTTTTCCACTTACCCTGCCTTGCCACGGGACGGGGGAACGCTGCGTTCCGGTGCCTTTGTAGGAGTGAAAGGGGACTTACCCACAGCCCAGTGGCTGCCGCGGGGGTAGATCTTGGTGAGCGCGGGGGTCCCGCCGGGCTGCAGGGGCGCCGCTCCGCCCCGCGCCGCCAGCAGCGCCAGCAGCGCCAGCAGCGCCAGCGCCGCGGCTCGCCGGGGGCCGCCCCGCATCCTGCCCTGCCCTGTCCTGCGCTGTCCTGTGCTGTGCTGTGCTGTGCTGTCCTGTCCTGTCGTGTCGTGTCCTGTCCTGTCGTGCCCTGCCCTGCCCTGCCCGGCCGCCCGGCTGCCGCTCCGCTCCGCTCCGCTCCGTGCGGGCGAAGCGCTGGCGCCGCCGCCCCCCATTTATAGGGGTCCAGCGCAGCTCCCACGCCTGACGCCCCCTCGCGGGGCCGCGGCAGCGCCGTCCCCGCCCGCCCCTCCGCCCGGCGCGGGGAGCAGAGGCGCTGTCCCCCCTGCCCCGCACCGCCCGCACTGCCCCGCACTGCCCCGCACTGCCCGCACTGCCCCACACCGCCCGCACTGCCCCGCACTGCCCCGCACTACCCCGCCCTGCCCCGCACCGCCCGCGCTGCCCCGCACCGCCCGCCCTGCCCCGCACTGCGGCCGTCGGGGGTCGGCGCGGCGGGGAAGGGAACGCGGCGGGGCCACCCCGCGCACCGCTCTTGGGTCGGCTGCCCTTGGTGCCAAGCGTCTTGCTGTCCCCTCGCTGGAAACAGAAACTCTTGTGCCAAAGAGCTTGTTTTAGTGCCCAATATCCCGTGAATTTCCTGTCGCAAGTGGCTGTAATGCGGACACGGGTTTACAGGACCTTCTGCTTGCCTTGCACGGGGACCCCGTAAACTTTTCAGCAGCCTGGGATACCTGGAACTGGCCAACTTTGTGGTAGAGAACGGATGAAAGAATTGCCATGGTGAACAGGTAGTGCAAAGAAAGCAGGGCTGGCTCATGGAAGGAGACAGTATATCCCTGTAAAAGCCATGAAGTGGGACACAAATGCACACCCGGCCTCGGGCGTGTCAGTGCTTCCACCGGAGTGAAGGTGGGTGAGCAACGAGGGGGTATCGAGTCCTGCTGTGCTGTTGGTCCCCCGGGAGAACAACAGGGACGGGGTGAAGTTCTGTGGAATGGGTGCAGTTTCTGTGAGGATTTTGCTGTCTAGAGAACTCTGCCGGGAGGTGGGATACACAGGGAACAGAGCTGACAGTAAGGAACCTGCCACATCCTTTCACTAACCCCACATGACTGGAACTGAACTATACCCAGTAGTAGCTCCCATGGATGTGAATTAACATCAATTCCGGGCAAACTCTAGTACAATCCCTTTTGAAGCCAATTGTGTATCCTCCTGTATGAGCTAAATTGTTCCCTTGTTTAGTCGCAGTTATTGCATCTTCTTTTACTGATTCATGTGATTCATTCTTTTATTTTGGTTATTAATTATGCATTCCTGCTTAATTGACAATACTGTTCTCATGCCTCAATCGTGAGTTTTGCTGTGCAGTACAGCTACAGACATGCTCTGTGCTGAGTGACAGTGCATCAAGTGAAATATTGCTGTCCATGGGAACTTCTAATTGTTTGGTGCAATTCAAGGCAGGAAACGGAAAAAATTCAGGAAACTGTCCACTCTCAGAAAACAGAACCAAAACCAACCAAACATGAATTCTTAGTTCCTTGTTCCCCAGTAGCACCAAGCCTCTTTTAGTGCAAACACTATGCACGTAAATAAACCTTCCTCATATGTTGTATATATGTCTTCATACATTTTATGTTACAGGCTATGCCTTCACATTCACTCTCATTTTGCACTCTTTTGACCTGCTTTCATTAGTAGAGACTGCCAAGGCTCCATCGTTTGGACTCCTCATTGGCCAATGAATGCCTAGTCTGTGCTCATCAGGTTATTTGGGTGCTGGGCAGTCATGTCTGGACAGGCCAGACAGCAGGGATGTGCCCAAAGAACAGCCTTTCTCCTTGGACTTGTCACCTCTCCCTCAGCCCAGCTGGGGATCTAGCCCACTCTCTGAATCAGCATTTCTTTATTTACTTGTTCATAGGGATAAAAAAAGTGATATGGATTTATTAACCTTTTCAGAAAAATAGTAATTTGATAACAGAGAAATATTATTCTGGACTCCCTGCAGCAGAAAAGGATACAGGTACAATAAAAGGATGTTATCAGCTGTGAGTGATTCACTCATTTGAGACATCCTTTCTTAAAGGACTGATAATATAAATTTGTGTTTGAACATCAAGAAAGAGCTCTCTCCATTCTGAAATACCTTTCTGCTTTTCATACGACCCCTACCAAAGCGAACTGTTGCTGTGCTCCATGGCAGGAAAACATTAATGGTTTTTAAATGCTATTACCACAATAACAGTTTAATTTGCTTCCTTTACATTTTCGATAACTCTCATTGTTCTATCAGCAAAGTGTGCTCTGTGGAAATGAAAGGGGATGAAACCAAACTGGGGTACCTCTCATTGTTTTCTTTGTAGCGATGCAGGTGTTAGACACAGCCAGGATGTATGGACAGAACAAACACTGCTTTGAACATATCACCAGTGTAATAACAGGGCACGATCACTGAGGAATACTCTGTAAATGTTGAAGGTGCTGAATGGACTAATCTCCAGCACTTCCAAGCTGCGCCCAGGGCAGGTGTTCTGCAAATAACCTGAAAATTGACTCTCTGAAGCAACAGTTCCCTGAAGAACTGCAGACATTTTTCAGGAAAGAGCTCCGCAACTTTACAGAAACGGAATGAAATGATAAACATTTATTTAATAAGGCCCAGGGTAAGGTAGCTGATACTGTTTGTGCTGCAGTTTGGGATGCCCTAGACAACTGAAGCTTCACCCTAGGGATTGCTCACTGCATATTTAATGTGTGCCAGTGTGCTGTGCCAGCCAGCTCAGTTCTAGTTTTATTATTTTTGTGGTGAAGGGGTCCAATAACTTGAGAATGAAAATGGGAAGCATTTAGGGACATGCCTGTGGGCCAGAACAGCCCACAGCAACCATCCAGCCTGACTGCCTGACCACCTCCAGGCTGACCAAAAGTTAAAGGGCATTGTCCAAATGCCTTTGGCACTGACAGGCCTGGGGCAGCGGCCTCCTCTCCAGGAAACCTCTTTTAAGTAAAGGCCTGCTCTCTATTTTATCTATTACTAATACCATCTGTAAAGTTCTTTTCTTCCATTTTAGGCATCACAGGGTCTGATCACCCTCCCAGTAAGGAAAGCTTCCTAATGTGCAGTCTTGACCCTCCTCTGGCACAGCTTTGAGCCATTCCCAGGGGTCCTGTCCCGGATCCCAGGGCTCAGTTTGCCACTCCCCATCAGAGCTCACTATGCTCACACTGGGGGAGGTGGACAGATTAAATTCATAATTCAGCAATACCAGGGGAAAAAACCTTACTACACATACACTGTCTCCAGAAATTACAGTAGTTTTTCTTAACTGTGCCGATACACTTCCAGGAAGACTGCATTAAGGATACCTACATTATTCTGACATGCCATTTATTATACTCAATTTTATTTCTACACAAAATAAGTAATTTTTATAATACAGTTGGACATGAAAACTGCTTAGTAGGACACAAAAGAACTAATATTGCTTGGAAAAATTCAGCAGTTGTCTGCTGAGCATGAGCTGTTACAACAGAAAAGGTGCCATTGTTGTATAATAGTGTATTTTTGTAGAGGTAAGGGATTACAGAAGAAAAAAAAATCCAGAGCAGAGCATCATGCTGTTCCTTATCAAAGCTACAAAAACAAAGCCAGCAAGGAGAACAAGTTCTGCTTTGTTAAAGGTACAACCCCAACAACTGAAGAGAAAAATATAGAATTTCCTAAGATGAGAGTTATCAGGTAGATTTTTAAATGAAAAATCAATTTTATGTTTAACACTATTCAGGTATTACATGATAAGAGAGTAATACAAACCAGCACAGGAGTTATGGTTTATCCTTCCTGGCAATATCCCTGAAGTGTACTACTGTGCTATGCATTCAGTAATTTACAAGTGCTATGAAAGCCCCATAAACCATTTTCGTTAGGTTTGTTTAATACCTAGGCACACAAAAGGCAGAATGGCCAAGAGCCTGAATTTTAGAGACTTACACAGTCCCTAAATAAGAGGCCTATAAAAATCAGGCCATCAGGTTTTTTGTCCCTACCCCATGAAAAAGAAGGGTTCAAATGCAGGGGAAGATCCAAGTCCTCACTGCACGGTTCCTAATCAGAGTGAAAGCCCCTTCCTTGGCTGTTTTGGTCAGCCCCATCTATCCAAGTTTCCTTAGTCTGACTAAATCCCTACAACTGTTCTGACCCAGATGCCATGTCCTCACAAGTACTGGTAAAACCAGTTCGTATGGCAGAGGAAAGAGGGCACTGACAGATTAAAAATAATCCAGAAAAAAACCCTCCCAAAACAAAAAGGAGGGAGAAAGGGGGTTCAGATGCAGCACCACTGAAGAAAAAACGACAGGGCACACCAAGGAGAGCCCTCGGCTGCTTTAGCACATGACAGTGTCTTCCAGACCAGCCACAGGAGGAGAGCAGTGTCCATTTAAGGTAGTAAATATACCAATTTGTAATTAACCAACAGCCAACAGCTTCATGAATTAGTTGTAGTTTATTTAGACAAGACAAAGGCTTGCAGAGTTTTGTAACCATCTACAGAAATGAAACCAGCTGAAATATATTAGGCTCTTTCCCCCTGTATAATTAACTTTGTTCTTGAAAAGTCGACCTGTTTTCAGGACTCCCGTTTCAGCAGCACATACGCTCCCATCACTGCCAGGAGAGCATACTGCAAAAAACACAGAACACAGACTCGTTACAGTTTCTCTTCACAGCACCCCTGAAAGCACAAATTGTTCAAAGTGTGAGCTCTCCAACACCACACCTTCTACGTGAGCCCACAATCACAGAGCCCTGGTCCTACAAAATTGCAGGAATATTTTAACGTGATCAAATTCATCACAAACAGGTGTCACAACTGTATACACTTAACTAACAACATTCTTATAAATGACATGTTTTCAAGTAATTGCAAATACCAAGTTCTACTGGGTAACACACAAGCTAAAGCACGCAAGGAAATGCAGCTCCTATGACATTAGGTACCAGACAACAGAAACAAATGTATTAACATGGATGCTTAGAGGCAATGTTCTTATTGCCTTTACTTGCTATTTTACCAATTCAAGCACTCAAAATGTCAGTATACGTACCTTAAATTTTGGATAGTCATTCATTATTATAGTTACCATTCCAACATAGGGCAAAAACCTGTAATTGACAAAACATTGGCAAAATGTAAAATCAGCCCTCAAATATTACATGGAAATGTTTCAGTGTTACTCAGTCTGGAATGTTTCAGTGTAAACCCATGATTTACACCTAGCACTAATGCATACCTGGACAGGAAATTAAATTCATTAGTTTTCCTTACATAAAACTTTAATCAAGTTATCTGTGAAAAATCCAAAGAAATTTCATCTCAAGTGGAGAACGGGACAAAGTCAAAAGCTCAGATCTTGCAGAAAAATTGCTATGGAATGCTGAAACAACTTCCTAGGAATTTCCAGCAATTTCAAAGATAAGTTGGTTAATTTTGTATTTATAGGAGACCTCTTTGTTAAATGTGCCTATTTCCCCCCCAAAAATGAATTTCCACTCTCACACTGGGGAGAGGACTACAGGAAGGAATTTTTTTAAAAAAATACCACACCAGACCTAATTTGTATCAATATTGGAACTGATTCAAGAGCTAAATTTTCCTTCTGTTTGATTACAAAGTACGTTTTGCATTACTTACCCTCTTGCTCTTCCAACAACATCTTTCTTCTCTAACCAGTTCTGACCTTCTTTGTACAAGCCTCTATCATCAACTTCGTTATTATCACCTTTAGTCAGAAATTTGATGTTCCCATTTCCTCTAGAAGGCAATGAGGTGATAAACTAAATACCACTTAATTTAAAAACCTCAATTGACATCTACAAAGCACAATGAGGATGAAAAGTGCTACAAGATTAGATAACAATGTTTGCTTTCAGTCCTGCTTATTGAACATACACCATTAAATCATTAACATTACCCATTTTACTGACTATATCAACAGCTATTAACAGGAAATGTTTTTTAAAACGCTCCTAGACTGTCATTTGATGTAGGCAGTTACACGATGGACATGAAAGGGATATTGTCCATCCAGACACTAAACTTTCTCAATGAAAGCCCTATGTGTCTATCTGCATCTTCAACGAAACACAAATCGAAATAAACTTATTAAGTTCACAATCTTCAAAATTACTTTGCGCAAGTACTGATATCAAGAAACAAGGACTTCTCATGATGACAAATTAGATAACAAATAAATAAAACAGATAATTCTTGGATGCACATATTTGTTTAAAAAAAGCATGGAAGAACGGATATTACTGAAGAAATAAACACCTTCAGTTCATGGCCAGGACTTTGCGAGGAGCAAATACATCAGTGCTTGCCACCTCCACTTAAGCTTTTCACTGTGCAGAACTAGAAGCAGAATTGCCTCTCTTGTGCTTCAGAAGAAACAGTTTATCATTGCAGGCATATGCAATAAAGGCAAAACTAAGCACTCTACTTGTTGCTTTTCAGCATGAATTGTTCGTGACAGTCACAAGAAGAATAAGAATCTATTCTTTTATTCTAGTCAAATCTGGAAAAGTTCAGTGAGCAAAGATCAGATCATATACTCATCAGGCTGCATCTCCAGTTCTGATTCTGAATCCTCACCTTCTTTCAGAGATTTGCTTTTAGAAGCAGCTGTTTCTCATAACCAAAATCCCCCTTTTACAACTGTCAGTACAGAGGTGGGCTCTGCTCCCATACACGTTCCTGCTGCCAGCAAGAACACGTATGGCTTTGTGCCACAGGATTCCACTTTGGCACAGCTTCACCTGCTCCAGACCTGAGCAGCTTCGTGGAGGGACAGGACTCAGGCTCTCGAGAAGTGGGACACAGAACTGGGGACACAAGTGGATCACACCCTATAGCTGAGCTTTCTCTCACAGCCTTTCTCATAAACTACTACCCAAATTAAACTGTAATCGAAAGTCACAAGGAAAGAAAGTATCTTTAGAAACAAGGAAAACGACAAGTTGTATTACTTTTCATGTACTTTGATTACTCTGTGAACTATTGGAATGTCTCTGCCTTCAACTTTAAAAACAACTATTTCACCAGCTCTGATTGGGTCATCGTGGAAATTCGTTAGGAACAGCAGGTCTCCCCTGTGAAAAGCTGGCTCCATGCTGCCACTACGAACAAGAAGAAAGAAAGAGCTTATTGGCATTATGGCAAATGAAAGAACCATGAAATCAAAGAACATTTAGTTCTTACAGAGAAACTCACAATTTTAGCTGAAATCTGCAGCTTTGCCCATTCAGTAACACTACTCAGTCATGTAACAACCCCAATTCCAGTAAGCAATATGCAGTAGTTTATGCATCAAGAGATGGAATCTGGATTGTGGTTACAGCATTGGCCTTTGCTCAGTGTCCAAAGCAGAATTAGAAGAAAGGAAGTGTCTGACTACTTCTTTAAGTCGGTGGAGTTTAAAATTCCAAACGTCTCCAAGGGGAAGAGGGAGGAGACAAAGAGCAAAACAACATCTGGACTTGAAGCGGAAAGCCTTTATTTACAGTGACTTACCTGAGCACCACAACGATTGGGCTCTCGCTGCCAGTGATAACGATGAGCCCTTTCCAGATCATCAGGGCAGAGGACACTATCATCGCGAAATTCAACACTTGGTAATACAGCTGCGCGAAACAAGAGAATTGGGGTCTGTTTGAGTCACTGCGCTGCATTTAGAAGCACCGCACAGCACTTCAGCCCGCATGCACCACGGAGCCCAAACACGCGGCCTTTGACGGCCAAATCCTCTTCTAACGAGGAATTTTTTCCTTGCCCGCGCCCCTTCCCTTCTCCCCCCTGGTCCCGGCAGCGCACCGAGATGCCCCGCTGGGGCCGGCGCTGCCCGTGCCCCTCCCGCCCGCCGTGAGACGCGGGCTCGGGAGGAGCCCCCGCGGCCATTCCGGCTGGAGGCGGCCGGGCCCGCCGGTACCTGCCGCTTGTTCATGCGCCGCAGGTCCCCGAGCAGGTCCATGGCGGGCCGGGCCGCGGCCCCGCACGGCGCCGCCGGACGCTCACACCGGCCCCCGGCAGCGCCGGCCCCGCGCTGCTCCCCGGGACCTGTAGTCTTCCCGCCCTCCCGCCCCACCGACGCTCAGCGAGCCGCCGCGCCGCACGAACTGCAACTCCCAGCATGCATCGCGGCGAGCGGCCCTGAGGGAGAGCCCCTTCGCGTGCTGCCCTTGGAGACGCCTGAGCAGCTGGCTGTCCCAAGGGGCTCCCGGCGGGCGCTCAGAGCCCTCGACAGGGCGGGACGGGCCGCGCTGCCCCGCGGAGCGCCGGGGCGACGGCGTCGGCCTCCCGGTCCGCCCGCTTTGGGTCAGGCGGCTGCTTGGGGCAGCCCTGGGGCCGCCGCGGCGTGTGCGCCGCTCATTGGTGGGGCGGGGCGGGCGGCAGGGGGCGCTGCGGGGAGCGCGCGAACGGCGCGCGGGGCTGTGAGGGGCGGGGCCGCGAGGGGTCGCGAGGGGTCGCGAGGGGCCGTGAGGGGCTGTGAGGGGCCGCGAGGGGCAGGGCCGTGAGGGGCCGTGAGGGGCCGTGAGGGGCAGGGCAGGCCCGACCCGACCCGACCCGGGGGTCTCGGAGCGGACAGCGAGGGCGGAGCGCGGGGTGGTGGTCACGGCCCTGGGGCAGCACAGAGGGACTGCACGCCCATCTCCAGTTCGGCTTCTGAGGGACCGCAGGAGTGCGGAGCAGCAGCTGCCCCGGGGGTGCAGGTCAGGGCCCATCCCCGGTTCCGTGTGGATGGAATGAACCACCCTGCGAGGCCTTCACCGGGTTCAGAGTGAGCCCCTGAAGGCTGGGGATGGTAGTGGGAGCACAAGGAACACGCTGAAATGCTGCCAAGATAAATGGAAGGAAACAGTTTGTGGAGGACTGGGACGGTGTTTTGATAATTTACCAGAAACTGACCAAGGTTTTCTGTTGGCAAACAATTGGACAAGAGGGACTAGGAGTGACTGAGGCAGGACTGGCATTGGATCCCAGAGGAAGGTGTAATGCTCTCAGGAATGAGCAGAAATGGCACATGGATATTGGAAATAAAGCTCCAAGGACACTAGCCAGCATGATCTCGAAAAGATCCTTCACCCTCTCACCTGATTATTCTTTCAGTGACACGAGTACTCCTTCACTTAGTACACAGGAGTTTCAAAAATGTACATTATTTCAGGTTAGTTCTCTCTCATACCCTTCAAATACTCGACAGAGAAAAATAGTTGTCACAATCCCCTTTGAGCAGATGTAGCATTCATAAGTAACTACTAAGACACAAGGTAAATACACAAGAACAAACTCAACAAGATTTTGCATTTTCTTTGTGTAGCTAAGATTTTAATTAAAAAAGATGCGGAACAAAGTTCTCTGTTATTTAAGAATGGGATCTGCCCACTGGAACATTTGATAGACTCTTGCCCAACAAAAGGTTTTCTGCAATTCCCCATAGTAGGTTTTTTATAATACACTACTTAGATTGTTTTTTAAATAGAGTTTTTTGCCTTTGTGTACAAATCTGCTTGCCTTTAAAAAAGAAAAAAGGCAACAAAACAAGAGAAAACAGTAAGTAAGAAAGGCAATTGGGACAAAATTATTGGGAAGCGTGATCAACATAAGGGAGACTAAGTCACAGTCTCTCTTGGATGATTGTTACCCACAGTCTGGAGCCACACATTCAGTGTTTTTCATGCTTCTTCAGTGGTGTATCGAGGTCTTCTGCAAAGTTTACAGAGGCATCCATAGAAGAGAGAAAAGGAATGAAAAAAGTAATAGGTCAGGGAAGTTTTTAGGGAAAATCCAAATATTTGTGGGTTACCATGATGAATAAATTGTCAGTTGCATCTGTGGTGGTGTTAGATGTAGAACGTGATGATGATTTGAAATGCATGCCCACTTTGGAGCCTGTAAACCTTGTTAGTGCTTGGTAAATTCTGCTTTTCCTGGGCTGACTGCTCCATAAGAACATTTCCCATGTGTCTGATACCCATACAACTGGGAAATCACGATCACAAAACTGATAATTAAAGTATATGGCAAATAAGCTACCCACTGTGTAATTACATTTCTCTCACAGAAAGCAAAAAAAGAGGCCAAATTCTCTTTCACTGCAGTAATAGTTATACCTGGAGTACATCTAGAAACATTTGAACATGCTAGGATTCAGACCAGTAACTCATAGTCAATTAGAAATAATCTGACAAAGACACCTCTATTAAATTTACTTTGCTTTTGGAAGGAAATCTTTCTATTGTTTCTGATCACTACAGCTGTGCGTTTCACCTCAGCTATTGATTCATTATATTAATGCAGAATATCATATCTGCATTAATATAAAAAACCCCACAACAAAGCAGTTTTGATTCCAAAACACACCGTGTCACACCCAAATTGCTCCTGAAGTAGGACAGATTTAATCCTTCCTTTGCATTTCATGATACTTTCACATGTAGCAGTAAATACCTGACATTTTTCTATCCCCTCGTTCTCCCAAGCAAGTGTGTAACTTTTGCACAAGGTTATTTGGTAGTGGTTGCAGCGTTCCAAATAGCTCAGGATGGCTGACATTGTCCTCCAATAAACTTTTTCAGAGTTTTCCTTGGTCGACGTGCCAGCTGGCAGCCCAGTGAGCCGTGACCGTGCCGTGGCACTGTGCTGTGAGGCTGCTCTGCCCCCTCAGGTACGGCTGCGGGTGGGATTCGGGCCACGCTGGCACGGCAGGCACCACGGGCAGGTGCGGGGCTGGCCGGGGCTTTGCCGTGTGCTCCAGGCGCTGCTGCAGCCCAGGCTGAGAGGCTGCTGAGGCTGCTGCAGCATGCCAGGGATGCAGAGCAGGCAGCGAGGCTCGGGAGCTGCTGTGCTTCCTGCAGGCACGGAACTGTGTAGCCTCACTGGAGGGGAGAGGTCGGGCACACAATGAGTGGCTGAATTTTCATTCTAGACCCGAGTTGCAACGCTGCAACGCACCGAACGAAGGCGATTGACTGTGACAGGAAAACGATCTCCATTATTTGTGGGTAGTGCTTTAGTTCACAAAAGGGGCAGAAAGTTATTCGTGCCTTTTGTGAAGTAGAAATGTGTCAGTTTTGGAGCTAAAAGACAGTCACTTGGCAGGGAAACGGCAGGATCTAAGAAAAATTAAATGACAAAGACTGGGCAGTGCTAGAACACTTCCTTCAGTCATTCCTGATGGAAAGCATTAAAAGTGGAAGTTCAGGTGGTAGAATCTAATTCTGTGACAAGTAGAGAGAAGTAGAGCTGGCATTTGGAGAATTTAGAAAGGCAAGAAGGCAGCTTTCGGTTGAGACCTGGTGGGACTGAAGCTGCTTATTTTTTTGTTCACAGAGATGGGACATCTTTTCGTCCAAGGCATGAACCTGCACTTAATTCTGAGACCGCAGTACCTTTGCCTGTCAGTTTGACTGTGTTTGGTGCTTGGCAGGTCAGAAAACACTTGTACTTCCCCGTTCTCCATGGAGAGGTAAGGGCAGCATGTTAGTAAGCTGCTTTTCTTCCTTTTGCACATATGCTAGGAATGACCCACACTTCTGTTGGTGGCTTTGTTATTTTACCAGCTGCACAATTTAGATTATTAAAGGTTACATGTAGTTTGAAATCTTCCCATACTAGGGATGTTTGACTTCAATATTTGTACAGTAGATCTTTTGGAGCTCTGCAGCTAAAAAATTATCCTGTTTTTTTAATACACAGAAAAATGTAGCTCCTGGCATTCTGGCAGATTTGCCAGACCTTTGCAAACAGACTGTACCTCTAATATTGAATCACAGCTCTTTGCTTTCTAAAAGATTGGTCATGGGCACATAACTCGCACCTTGCACCCGTGCTGAAAGGTGTGGGTTAATAGGGAAAGCCACAGCAGTCCATTTGCAGCCGCTCAGTGAAGAACAGCAGCAGCTCAATAACTGCCCTCCCCAGTAAGCACTCTTTTTGTCCAAAAACATCTGGAGCTATTCTGCTTCCCATTCCTGTTGCTCAATAGACTGTTAGAGCAGCCAGTAATGCACACAGGGCTGTTCAAAAGCGATGGGATGCCACTTGCACCAGTACTCTACTCCCTTCTGCATTCTTCTAATATTTGCCTTTCATTGCATTTTTGTAACGGTACGAAGAATATTTTCTTCCTGCCTGCTCGTGGGTGTGCACCCCCACTTTGGAGCATGCCACTGCTTTGGAGCAATGCGTGGCTTCTGTCTCATGTCACTTCTCTCATGAATCTTGTCCTCTGCCCTGGTAGCTGCCAAGGATCTGTTCACAGGCACGGTTTGCAACCCCGCGGGCACTTTGCATTCTTGTATTTCTGAGTGTGTGAGTCAACATTTTTAGTGTGCTCTGCAACCCAGTGTCTGGAGAGCTAATCAGATTTCAGCGGACTGGATTTGTTTCAGGGAATGGTTTATTTGTGAAACTAATTTATTTTTCTGGGAAAAAAGGGGACACGGAGGGAGGATCCAACTATCTGAACATTCAGTAGAATTTAGCAAATAATGTTCTCTTTTCCTTTCCCTTCTCCCATGGAACAGAAAAAAAATAAATCAGAAACAACCGGAAAAAATGTTAAGGCTTTCCCAAGTGAAAAAAAAAGCAACTTTAATTTTTAAAACTGCCCAAGAGTAAATGAGGGGAAGGCAAAAAGGTTTTTAAAAAATTGTAAAAAAAGGAAATATTTTATTCAAGAACAATCTCTTAGTAGACTAAAAATGCATGTAATGTGTTAGGTTTTGCTTTGTGCTGGGAAGTGGGTGTAATGATATTCATCAATTATTTGCTATTTGCTTAACCTGCACTGCAGAACTGAGGCTAAAGCACTGACTAGGAAAACTCCAGAGAAATTATATATGTGACAGCATTTGAAGGCCTCACTCAGAGCACCACGTAAGACAGTCTGGCCCCTGGTCACTGAGTTCAGTGGAGCCCGATGTGGCCTCTGTCTGCAGAGGCTGCTGTTTGATGCTCGTGCCTTGACTTTCCTGAGCCTTTGGAAAGGCCTTGGCATTACAGGAGTGGGGCACAGGGTGTGTGGGAAACAGCTCAGGGAGGTGACCCGCCTGGAGCAGCACAGAAGGGACTCTGCTCATTCTGCCAAGAGCAAGAATATGTAAATGTAATGGTCAAGTGATATTTTGAGACCATAGCTCCTCCAGCCTGAGTGCATTCTTCAGAGACTGCTCTCCATTATAAGAGAGAAAGTGACAGTCACTTAAACCAGGAAATATTGTTGTGCTTGACCTGCAGTATTAATCTGGCCTGCAGAGCTGTGGCAATATTAACAAAGTGTGAACTGACTCGGCAAGAGCAATACTTAAAATGCACTGCATCCATATTCCCACCATCAGATTAGAGTAATTGAATACAAAATAGCAGAATTTGAGAATAGAGAATAAATGAACTGCATACAGTCTTTTGCCAAATCATATTAGGGGACATATCTGGGAAGGATACAATGCTTAGCTTATTTTGCTAATGGTCACATTGCTGTGCCAAATACATCTCCTCCTTCAGTGTAGAAAGCTGGGGGTCAGAGAAGAAAGCTGTAGTGCCTCCAGTTCATTTTCCAGGTGAGTCTGGGTCACTCCTAGTGCAGTGTCTGACTGTGATGCCCTCAAACGGGTCATTTGGTCCCCAGGAAGGAAAGGCTGTCTTTTTTTCCCAACTATGAAAGAAATAGCATTAAACCCAGTTTTTCTACAGTCACTGTTGAGGAGCAAATAGAATTTTTTTTTCAAAGGGAAGAAGTGTCCAGGGAGGAGACAGGAAGTGTCTCCTTTTGCACTCCTTCTGCATCCACTTCTAGCTGCAGAACCCAGTTTGTACTCAAAGCCCAAGAATGGGTCAGGAATGCTTGTGCCTTCTCTGTTTCCCATGTCCTGTACTTTCTTCTCTTGTTACTCCCTTCTCCATCCTAGTCACCCTTCAGGGAGCCTAGACAGATAACCTTTTAGTACTGATCTGAAATTCAAATACAAAGAATTGACTACGGAACTGCCCTAATATTTGAAAAAGGTTTTAAACTAAAATAGGTTATTCTATGTCCTGGCAGCTGTGTGTGTATACTGGGTGTACTGAGAAAGGTAATATTAACAGAATGAAAAGGTCAGAGTTATATAAAAAACCATTTAAAAGTAAATAGGCTTGCCTTACTGCGTTTCCCCACTGGTACAGGGGTTAAGAACCGAGAACACTGGGGCCTTTGGCAGGTCAAGTTGTGCATCTGTAAGTGCCCTCCAGAAATAAAAAAAGCCTCAGACAAGTCTAAAAGTACAGTGATTGTGGCCAGATTTACCTCTGGCTGTACTTATGTGGAAGCAGGCTGACTGGCCAAGGCAAGGCTAAACACCTCCCCAAGCGATGTACCAAGGGGCACCGTGCAAACATACCTTGTCATGCCCAGAAACCCCAGGAGCAAGGGTGGCAGATACACGTGGGACTTGCTACAGGGGCCATGCACAAATGCATTAATTTGATCAGACTTGCTTCTAGCTGAGTTTAGAGCCACAGCAAGATGCATAAGCCCCCATGTGCATAGTGGGGGATGAGGGGCTAGGGCATGCTACACTGAGGCAGTAGACGGCACGGTGAGAACCCACCATGCAAGGGAGAGCACAGACGGGCCCAGGGAGGGTCTGGCGCCGTACCACAGGGGTGGCCCATCAGTGTGTGTGCCCAGCAGCCTGGCTTGGCAGCAGGGCTGAGGAGGCACTGTGCTCTCCTCTCCTCCCAGCACACTGCCCTGCTGGCAGGGTGTTCTCCTTCCTATGGGGTTGATTGCACAGAGTGAGGTGGCTCTGGCTGTCAAGGTGTCCCATTTCCCTGTGCTCATTGTTCCTTTTGGATGGTTTTGCAGCCTTTCTCAAGGGCCTTTTTGTTGTGGCAAATTGCACGTTTTGGAAAGCGTCTCAGTAGGGCACCGTGCACAATGGCTCTGTGCTGCCTTGCTGGGCTATTGTGAACTGCCATGATGTCACTTTCTGTTACTTTCCTGCTGATAACTGAGTGCGTATCCCCATGAAGACACATTGAAAACTTTCCAGAATGGTCTGTGGGTTTCATCTCCCACACTACAGCCCCACTGACTTGTTTTGGTGCTGTTTCCCAAAGATTCCATGGATGCACAGCTCTAGAGACAGCCTGAGCCAGGTGACCTGCAGCCAAGCACTGCCCATGTGCCCTGATGTGAGGTGTTAAGCAATATTAGGTGAAAAATCAGTTCTGTTGAGGCCGTGTTGGCAGGAGGATCTGAGCCTTGGTGCAGCCCTCGTTGGGCAGTTTTCTCTGTAGCTGGATATTTGGGCAGAGGTCTCAGTGTGCTCCCTGACTCCCTGAAGAGGAGAAGGAATGGGATGGAAAGGTACACAAGAGGAAATATATGTACATATGTACACATAGATGGGCATTGTCTCCATAGAGATCGGAAATCCCTGCTATTGTATAGGGTAAATAGGGTGAAGCAGCACCATGTGAACCCCAGACCTGACAGTAACACTTTGTTCTGCCCAAATGCTCCCTAAAGCCTTTGTTTCTGTTCCAATCCACTTGCTGCAGTTAAGGTGCAATGTTAGAGCACCTCTGCTTCCAACGAGGGTGGCTGCAAAATGGTGAAGGCTGAATGATCCTTTTCCTACCTCACAGAGAGATTTTATGCAGTTTAATCCGTTACTGATAAATCCTTGTGGGAAAGGTGTAGAAAAGAGCAATATTAATGCCATTGCAATTGACTGTCAGTGTCACACTGTTAATTAAAAGCAAACAATTCAAATGCCGGATCCTAGGTAAAAATAAGCTTAATTTTTTTTTTTGTTTACAAGAGGAAATAATTCCCTTAGGTATGCCAGCTGAGATTTGTGCCTTTTCACTGTGTCTCATGTTGCTTTACATGGTTCACCTCTTGGTCTTCAGGACATTATCCTCCTGTTAGGAAGTGTGTAGCTCTGATACAGAAATGTGCCTGTAGCTTACGGGGCACTTCAATACCCCATCCCTTAAGCTTTTCAAGAGGTTACTGGCAGAAGAGTTAAATCAACCTTCCAGGTAGAGGTGCACAGAGCCCCCTGCCCAGCAGCTGGGCTGCACTCCCTGGCTGTGCAGGGAGCTCCCGTGGGGCTGTGGCAGAGTGGGACCTTGGTGCCTGGGCTGGAACCATGAACCCGTTCACAGCACCACGTTACTCATAAGGAAATTTTCGTGGTTTGCATCTTGGTAGCACCAAAAATGGCATAAGCTACTGGTTCACAGCATCCTTTGCAGGGGCAAGCAAGTGAAAAGGGAAAATAAACAAAAGTATTAGTAATGGCTGTGAAAACGTAACTTTTATTATCTGTTCACTGTATACAAAACACCATTCTGCATAGTGAGAACTCATTTGTTGTACAGTTGACAGTGCACATCAACAAACAAGTGTTCTGAGGTATACACTGAATGGGAAGGGCAGTGGTGGCAGTGTACATCACACCCCGAGGTCATGTACCCGCTGCATGTTGTAGGATGGAGAAGTACCTCATAACCACTCAGTATGCCAGTAATATCACTGGGCTAACAAACATTTACTGATGAGCCAAAGTAAGAATGAGGATAGAGAGAGCAGAACTAATGTCCTCCATACACAACTTCCAGAGTGATTGAGTTTTACAGAGGTGGCCAAGAGGATCCCTATTTCTTTTAAACACTTCAAACTTTAAAACTGTTAAAATTTAATGATAAATAAGAGAATCTCACAAATCTTTAAGGGCAAAATGCTCCACATTTATTTACATATGAAATGTGTTTAATACAGTTGTAATGGACAGAGTGTATAGTAACATCTGAGAGCAGCAAGACTTTGGAGGAACTCAACAATTACTACTGTTTATCATGCAGCTATCTATATGTACATAATTTGTTTTAAAAAAAAGTACAAAATTTTTTCGTAGGGATACATACAAGGTATAAAATGCAAAACCAAACCAAAAATATACTCTCACAGAGAACTCTATCTGAAAGGGACAGGATGGTACCTTTTTGTACTTGTGCAAGCGAAACTAGTGGCGCTGGGCAGGTTTGAAATGGCTGCCCAAACACTGGGGGGCCTGTGCTAAAGCTCAAGCCCCAGTTACCCTCATGGCTGGGCATTGGCTTCTTCACAGTTGTGGCTGTATGTGACACTGAGCACCAGAATGTTTGGCATGAGCATACGGAGCTGGGAAATACCAACCCCTGTAGCAAGGGTTAATTATTTTCTTTCAATAACCAGAAAGGAAAATACATAATGCTGTACTCGCTTCTATATAATGTTTAATAAATTACATGACAAAAAACATCATCATTATAAACCTATTCCTCTAGTTACATCTTATTTGTTAAATCCAGAGCAGCCCAGCCCCTTTGGAACAATTTGAGCTTTAATCACAAGCACCTGATGACCTAAAAAAAAAAATCACTTTATCATACATAGAGTTGTGCAATTATACTTTTCAAAAGTACTTTATCTCTCTAGGGGGTCTGCATCTGTTCTGGTGTTGCCACCTAAAAAAAGAGCACTGCATTTTACATAGGCAGTGGTACCTTTTTTTTTCTTTTTTAATATATATATTGTAAGAGAAAGTTTAAAAGCTTCCATAGACATTTAGAAGCACAAGTTTTTAGAATTTAAAATCTCCCTTAGCTTGCTTCCCCTCCTCTCTCTCCTCTAAGCACTGCCTTCTGGCGCACTTTCATCAGCTAAACTTTCTTTCAGAAGCATTCAAAGAAGAAACAGTTTAAGAGAATCTAAGAAACTGCCCCAGCATTCAGAGCTCTGTTTTAAAGAAACTTACTACAAAAGAAAAAAAACAAAACAGAAACAAAACAATTTTCCACTAGATACTGATACAAACACATAACAAAGAGTATAAAAATTATTAGTTTAAATATATACAAACTCTTTTCAACTCAAATACTGCTTCCATGGTTCTGAGGATATAGACAATGAGGTGAAGGGGACACTTTTATGCAGAATATATTGCAACAGCCTGAACAGTACTGTTAACACTATTATACCTTGAACTTTCTGTAGCAAAAATGTCATTAGTATTCCAATGTGGAGAGAGATTTCCGCATCCCAGACAATCTGATCACTTTTCAGCTGAACTCATTCTTTTGGACTTAATGAAGGCCATGCCATGTGTTCTCATATGAGTGTTTAAGGCCGCTTCAGTTTCAAAAGTCTTCGCACACACTTTGCATCTCCTGTCTGATGCTGCACTGTCAGATGATTCATCCTCATGACCGGGTTTATTTTCTTGCTGACTATCCTCCCCAGATCCATTCTGTTTTGACACTGGCTGAGGCTCCTTCAGCTTATGTACAATGAAGAGGTGTCTGGAGAGGGACACATGGGATGTGTAGCAGAGTCCACATTCCCTGCATTGGTATGAAGAGCCATCAGATTTATGTTGAGGAATATGTTCATGAAACTGGAGAAGATTTTCTGTTGTAAAGCCACAAACTGCACACTTGTGAACTTTAAAAACATTTATCTTCAGCTTTTTTAATGGCTGAGTGATTGCACCTCGTGGAGGTCTGAACTCCAGTACAGGTTCTTCTAATTTACGCTTTGGACTAGGAACCTAAAAAAAGGACATAAATGGGGTATCACGTAAACATAAATATGCAGTTCTTTTAGTAATTATTTGTGACTTGCAAACGTCAAAAACTTTCCCTTGGCAGATTTCAGTACAACTCTGATAAACACAATGCTTTTGGGGCTCTATTTCATAGAGGGTCAGACATTTATGGCATCAAAAGAACTATATAAGTATCTTTTTATATTTATCAGTATCTATTTAAAGATCCTAAACATGTACCCACAAAAAAAATCACTGTCAGTGACGGAATGAATCTTGTAAGTGATTACCTTTGTGTCTTCTTTTACTTCCCTTTCTTCCATATTGGTAGACTCAGTCATTTCTTTCACGTCAGGGTCTTTAATGCCATGCATCAACTGAATATGTTTTTCCAACATCAATCTCTTGGTAAAAGTACGTCTTGAATCCGGGCAGTGCCTGCAGACACACAAACACACACACACACACACACATAATGAAGCATCATGCTAAGCAAGTGCCTTTTATACATTAAAAGAGTGTTTGTGTATTTGAGAGATGATTGAAAACCAGGTTCAGCATGGTGGAGCTGCCAGCTCTGCAAACTCCCAGCTCAGCCAAGTTTCAGATCTGCCTGTAGACTTTACTCCCTGCCCTCTCGGAACTCTGCTACATGTCTGCAGGCAGGACAGTGGATTGGTTTGTCCTGTCTGCATCTAAAGTCCCAATGTTTTGAATAAATGGGAAACTGGCTTTTATACAGTCAAGAAAAGATGTTCAGCTAACACTGGGTTTTGTTGGCTTGTACTCCATTTCTAATAAATAAAAGAAGAACTTACGAGCACGTATAAACCTTCCTAATGCCTTTGTGTTTGATACGATTGTGACGACATAAACTATGGGATGAACTGAAAGATTTGTCACATTGTCGACACGGATGTTTCTTCATTTGCTTTAAAAAAAGAAGAGAAAGACATTTGTTAAAAAAGCTCAGTAAAAGGAGTGCACGTGTTGAACATTTTGATAATAGGGAAGAAACATCACTTACCCTTTTTTGGTATTCTACTTCATGTACACACCCCTCCTTCAGCAACAACACACAGGTCAAAGCTGGACCTCTTTCAAAGCAGTGTAGCCAGTGTGTGCTACAGATACACCTGTCACCCATTGTAAACTGGTGTCACAGACTATGGGTGAAGAGAATTTCTTCCACCAAAGAAGCAAGGAAGATCAGTAGATTGTTTCTGGAGCAGTAAAGGCAGTAAAATGAGGTATTTGCTTTCCCTTCCCACCACCAAATGATGTCTGCAGCTGCTGACTGGGAGCTCCTGAGCCCCAAACAAGGAAGGGTGAAGAGGACAGAAAGAGGATCAAAACTCACAGACACTGACAAGCTAACAGTGCTCAGCAAAGTCATGATGAAATGAGAGGTATGGTCCAATGTCAACCTGAGGACCATCTGCTTGGGGAATTTTGTGGGCTTTATATTGCAGTTTGTCAAGTGGAAGGAAAAGACAAGGAAGTTGAGAAGGACAGAGTGGTCACACATCACAGGGGTGTGGCACCGAGTAGGCGCACCAAGCACTTGGTCAGAAAAGCAGGAGAAGGATGGTGCTCAGCAAGGCCTGCTCCCTCTCAGAACACTACCTGGAGTAGCCAGCTGTGACACCACATTAATTCTGAATTCCTTGGGGAGACTCCAGATAAAGACCAAATAGGATTTAGGATGTGTTAGTTTCTGTAATGGCAGCCAATTCCACCCCCCCCGCCAAATTAGTTCTGTAATGAAGTGCAGCATGATCTGTTGTACAGCATCTTGTCTTGACAGGAAGAAAGGGGATGATCAACAAGCAAGTTGGAATTGGTAATTCATAGTTAGAAGCCATCTGTTCTTTCACAGAAAAACACCTGCACACAAGTCCTTGGAAGCTCAGCATACGCCTGCCTGGCTGAGGGCAGACATAGATGATCCAGTTTCAGACAGGAATTGTACAGACTTGTTAGAACCACCCCTTGTCTGGGCTGGTAACATTGTTTTTTTTCACAGCACTTCTAAGATCAAGCAGAGTCACACCAAGGTGGCTATAAATTTTCCTACCCTACAGCTGGCTCACCTTCATCCAAGATCCTCAGGAAGAGGATACAGAAAATGTGAATCTGTCTCTGTGTGTGTACACAGTTTCCAATAAGATCTAGAAACTCAAGAGTCTGTCCAAAGAGGATACACATGGCAATACCTCTCCTAGGAATACCTTTGCATAACCCAGCCTGGGGTTACAACTCCATGCTTTCCCTCTGGTCCTGCAAAAGCAGCAATTAGTTTGAAACTAATTATCTTCAAATACCTTGCATGACAATGGATTTTGTGAATAGCTCATGAATTGCTTTAATTAAAGATTTAAATAATGATTCTGCATGGATCATTTTAGGGCATTTAACCCACACCTGTCATTCTTAAGAAAATCAGACTATAAATTAATGCCATTATTTATTAGATCCATATCACATACTTGGGTTATCTTATGCTCATTTCTAGTCTCTCTATAACAAAATGTATTCGTAAAAGTTTAGTTTTTCAAAGTAGTCTTTTGGACAGCTAACAATTACTGAAAATGTTGACAGGTCTGGAAGGAGTGTGGCACCTGGTCTTTATCTCCCATTTCTGAAAGACATGGAGTTGTATCTCTGTTCATTTTAGTATCCATCTCCCTCCTGTGTTATTCAAGGAACCATTTGAAAAGGGATAAAAAGTAGCACCTGAATGTAAGGAATGAAAGAGGCCTTTGGGCCAGTATTTAAGTGCAACAATTATCTAATACTGCACAGTAGGGGCTGTTCTTTAGGTAATGTACACATCAGAGACAGAAAGACACAGATTTAAAGCTAATACTTAGGCAGCATTATTGGTATGTTACTAACCTGATTTTACATGCCTTGGCCACTCTGCTATGAGTGTGATCAGACTGATATTGCTCTCCAGTTCGCTCTGAACTAACCGTTTCATAGGGAGGTTGTGCTGCTTTGTCTTTGAGAATTGCATCAATGTACAATGCATCTGGGCTGAAACTTATTTCTTGGCCAGTAAGTTTGCCAGTTAGTATTTTGATAAGCAGGAAGGCTGAAGGAATGGAGTGGGAGTTACTGAAGGCAAGGAGAAACAGGGAAATAGTCTCCTGTCAGGTCAGGCTGGGGTGCTGTTGCTTGAAGTTGTCATGAGAAGATTGAAGATAACACTCAGTACTCCGGCATTTTCATCTTTGCCATAAAACATTTATAAATAGCATAAAATCATTTGCAGAACAGTTTTAGAGATAAGCACTGTAATTTGAAGGGACACAGAAACCTCTGGGAATGTGCTATTGTTTATTATAGTGTATTAGCATACTGAAAACTGTGGATTTTCACTCCAGATGATTCTCTTCCACTTAGACAAAATAAGCCTGTTATCCCTTCCAGTTCTGCTCTTTTGCTGCAGTGCAGCACAGTACATTAGTTTAATTCCCTGATTCCCAGCTGAGGAAAGTCAGACCATTTCCACCAGCGCCCAGTGAAGGCGAGGACTGGAGAGCAGATGGCTGCTGTGTGTCAGCATGGGGCTGGAGCTTGCACAGCCTGTCTCCAACACAGCTGAGCAAGGTCACTACTGCCAGCCTGCCAGGCTTTTTCATTTCATTTAACTGGAAACTACTGAACAGAGGGAGAACATCCAATGTGGTCTCTGCTGACTTGAGGATGCAGCATTCCCATGCTTCACTTTTAATCCATTTAAAGTAAGATATCTCAAATCCAGCTGCTTTAACTACAAAATTCAACTTGTTGACTCAGCTGAACCTAGAAGTGTAAGATTAGAGCAACAGCTCAACCACAGAGTGTGTCTGCCTTTAAAATGAAGCACTGCTTGGCACTCATTGGACCGGTAAAACAAGAGTCCCCACTCCCTGAGTCTAAGAGGCATGGAATTTCAGAATAGAATAAAATCAAACTGTTCAGGTGAAAAAGACCTTTCAGATCGAGTCTGACCATTACACTGACACTGCCAAGTTCATACAACTTTCATGAGCGAAAGGGAACTAAGAAGGCACAAGGAAGAAATAAGAACATGGATCAGATTAGGTAACTTGGATGAAATACTGCAACATCACTCTTCCAATCTTGAAAAGATTTTGGTACTGAATGAAAAAGCCTATAATTGAGTAAGAGTGTGTAGATTTTCTCAGAAGAACTATGTAGAAAATGACAAAAACTAAGCAGCCAAAGAGAAAAATATGAAAGAGATATAAGAACAGAGAAGAATAATAAAGATCAAACTTAAAGGAATTATTTGCAAAAACACAAATGGAATTTAGAAAAAAATTACTTCCCATTTCAGGTTTGATTCACTTCTTTGTAATTCAATATAGTCCTTTACCTTGCCATGTTCTTTCCTCATGTGGGTGATGTAAATGTCTCTTTGAGTGAAGAACCTGTCACACTCCCAACACGTCCAGCCAAGATTAGAGACTTTTTTAGGCTCTGCTTTCTTTATGGGAGAAGGAGATTTCTTCTCCAACTTTTCTGTTCCATTGACAGATTTTGTGTCCTCCTTGTTGTGACTGGCTGAGTTCTGAGTCGTGGGTTTAGTACTGAGAGGCAGATTTATCCCCAGGTTTGGTGGCCCCTCAACACTTTTCAGAGTTCCATGCATAGACTACAATAAAAGAGAGAAAAAAAGTACAAAGGTAACATAGACGTACAAAGTTGTACTGATAAAATGCACAGACCCTTTGAACCAAAAGCCTTCCCTTACTTCTTTGTCAGACTGTTATCATCAGTTCACATACTATTATCAGCAGATCACATTCCCAAAGAAACAGGGTAAAGCAAAGGCAAGGCCTAGCATGAGCTAGCCAACACCAGTAACAGACACCATCTGCAGGCATTGTCACAAAATGAAAAAGAGACTTACTTTGTAGGTTAAGTTTAAATTGCTGTTTAACAGGGAGGAGAAAAGGGCTTAAGCAGCACTTACTGTTAAGTTTAATGTCTTGCTTTACTTACCTAACGTATTAGTTGAGCATCTTCATTTCAGACTACATGACTGAAGCTTTCCAAGAAGGAAAAGCTTTTACTGACAAATTCTGACTTGTCGCATTGGTAAATAAGACAAGAAAAAACAACTCTGGAAACATCAGACAGCTATACAATTTAGGGTATATTAATACTTTATGTTGAGGCTGAGGTTAAGTCCTGTCTTACTCCACGTTCACATTATAAGCACCCTCACTTGGGGGCTATGTTGTTAACAGCCTTTAGAATCTAAGGTGTGCGGGGCTGACAGGGCCCCCATGCAGCTCAGGGCGATCTGACCAGCTGATCTTAAGCCCCTGCAGCTCTTGGGTAGGAACCCTTCCTCACTAATTGATGTCAGTAATCAGTAAGAAGGGATGAACCCTTCCTTTCCCACTTCTGAACCAGTGTGGTGTGTGCTGGCATGACACCTGAGCCCTCCAACACGGCAACTAGTTCAGGAAGAGCTGGGGGCCTTCGGCCACGCGTCCCAGTTCCGTACATGGATGTGGACACAGCAGGAGTGAGTCTGGAGGGCTCTGGGCTGACTGCAGCCCAGAGGTGACCCACTGCGGAACAGGGTCCTCCCATGATCAAGGTCCCTCACATCGAAAAGACTTGCCCTTTACCGTGACAGGGTTCTGATCCTCTCATCCACTGACTCTCTCGAAGGATATGCTTAACCATCCCAAATGGAATATCTTTCCCTCAGATAACCTCAGGAACAAAACCCCCATTCAATACATTCTTGATTCTGAGAATATAGGAATACCAATCTGATACTCCAGTAACAAGTTCTTTTGTAAATCCTGTGGCTCTTGGGACTACATACTAACTCTAAAGCGTATTACCAACCTCATCTGTAGAGCATATTCTTCTATTTAAGAGCTGTTAAATGGAAGAAAAACCAGCAATTAAAACCCCTAAATTGTTAGTAAAAAAAGCAAAGCACAATGGTCCAACTGGCTGGCTCTAAAGCAAAAGGAGGGTGTGTAGTAAAGGAAGAGGCTGTCTTTAGTATCCCAGTGTACAGGGAAAGGAGGTTCCTGTACTTTCAGGCAACTGAAGCTGACCTGGAGATTCCATCCCAGCCTAACTTGTCAGCATGTAAAATGTGCTCCACTTTCTGAATGTCTTTTAAATGGAATACTTGAAATTTAATTTCTTATTTGAAAGTACATGTGGAGGATTAAAGCGCAGCACGGAGTCCAGTGCTGGCAGCGCGTGCCCCCGGCCGAATGGGGAGCGTTCCACCTCCAGTCCAGTCCAGTCCTCCACCACCTGCTCTCACTGGCTGCTAGAAATTTCCTTTTAGTGAGTCATTATGGGAAAATGAAACATAGGTTATGCCATTAAGAAACAGTGACATTTGCCGGAATTATTCTGGGTTATTTTTTGTTGCTTTAAATAACCTCCTCCTGAGCTTCCTTCTGTCGTTTTTTGTTCTCCTTTCATCCAGGTCTGTCTCTGCCTTGATGATTTATGTCTAGCCATACCAAACCACTATGTTCTGTGCAGCTGAGCTCTGCCCCTGTCTGGCACTTGTCCCCTCTGAGAGTCCTTTTTTGCTTTTATCTAGAACCTGTTACAATTTTTTCATTTCCCCTTAACTGAACTCCAATTTATACTGATTTGCTGTTGTCCCTACTACTATACACACATCTTGTATGTAAAACCAGTAGTACTGCTACCACATGAGTATTCTCTAATTTTAGTCTCAAAAACTAAAATCTGAATAATTTATAGTGTATTATGCTAAACCCTCACTCGCTGAAAGTACAAATACTGGCATTGAACACTAAAGAGTTAAATAGTGCCCAAATCGTAAGTAACTGAGCTTAACTTTAAAATGCGAGATGCTGAACCACCCTGATTTATGGAAGGATAGCTTCTGACCCTAACTGCAGTCAGATTGTGTTCCTAAGATTATCTTCAGGTCTTAGAGAAATGGTCATGTACAGATATAACAGTACTCTTCCAGTAATACCCGAGTCAGGAAAAACTAATTACAAAAACAAGACATACACTGCAATATACAGAATTTGCCTATTTAGTTTGGAAAAAAAAAAAAAAGAACCATTTGAGTAGATCAAAGGAAATACAAAACAGCTTTGCATTAACGCATGAGAGGACCATTTCAGATATCTGGCATACATATGAGACAATTCTTGCAGTAAACATGCAAGAAATAGTGCAACTAGTTCAGAAACTAAGAAAATATCCAGTCCTTGTGTTTCTGAATGTCTTGGGTCATCCCTTCCCTATCTCCTTCTCAAGTTTAAGACTGGCTTTATGACCAACTGTTTTTTTCAAGACTTGTGATCTTATTTTCAATACAACTTCAGAGAATTCTGAGGTTACAACTGTCCTAGTTGAGACTAAAATGCAAAGTGATGGTTTCAGCCAAGAAAAAAAGATGTGTGGTTTTCCACTGCTTTGTGCAGAAATTGCACTCTCTGTGTCACTGCAAGAGAAATGGCACTGACCCTGCGCTGTCCTTCTGGACTCTAGGGGTGTCAATAACCTCAGCAGTGTCCAGGCATCAGGTGTTAATAACAGACCTGGTCTGGATGGCAAGAGGTAACACAGTCTGTTTGGAATACACAGCTACCAAATGACAGCCAGAGAGCTGCTGATTCTTAAAACCAGGACTTAGAAGGATGACACTGACTCTTCAGGTATGAGGGTATTTTATGACAAAATCCACTTCAAGTTTTTTTCAAAGCACACGTTCATGTTCGTATGTGAACACACACAAGTAAGCTCTACATCTAGCAACATACTGCTGGCTGGTGAATTCTGAACATCAGAGAGTTGGGTTTATGATGTACTCAGCATTCCCAGCTCCTAACAACTGCAATAGTACTTAGAATGCCGTAGGTAAGGCTCAGTACTTGTTACGATCAGAGCAGCTCCACTACACCCACTATTATTTTGATAAAATGGGCTATTCAATGCAATGCACTGAGGTACTCCCAGTGCACCAAAATCAACATTCATATAGAAAAACTGAGTGAGTGATCACAGATATGCTGAAGACCATACGAAATATAACATTTTAACATTTAAGAACAATATTCACAGATTATCCCCTCAAAATTAACATCTCTCTCAGCAGTCTTCTTGTTACTCTGTGCCTTTTCACAGTATGTTGTAACAGCATATAATGCATGAAAAATGGTATCTATGAAGGAAACAAGAGAAGATGCCTACACACCTTGATATGATCCATCATAAGCTGTTTCTGTGCATATAGAAGAGAACAGTCTGGACACTTGAAAACAGACACCTTCTGGTTTTCAATGTGCTGATCAAAGTGGCGATAGAGCAAAGGTTGTAGAGTAAACACAGTGTCACACATAGAGCATTTATATATTATTCTAAAAACAGAAGTACAATAAACAATGTCAGTCATATTGATGATCTATTTGCAAAAATCATGATGTTTACTTTTTTTCTCATCAGAGATAAGATCTGACATGTTTAAGCAATTGTTTCACACTGTCTGAAAAAAGTTAAAATTAAACTAATTCAAAATATCCTCCAATTTCAAAATATGGTAGCAGTAGAAGAAACTCAAAAATAGAAAAAATTATTTAAAAAGTGCAAACAAGAAGCCAGAAAACAACAGCATATGCCAGTTACATATATAACACCAACATCAGGTCAGGATACTGTGAAGGTTCAACATCTTCAGTTTCTGAACTCATGTGTTAGCTAAAGGACCATATACCTGTTTCAGGTTGCCAAGGCAATATGTTTTAAGGGAGTGCTTGATTCAATCATAATTAGTAACATACTTCAAGATAAATGTCTTTTTGGCAATGTCTGTGGCTTTAAAGCTCCTGAATGCCAAATCTAGACTCTGTTAATGCTCCAAAGCTCCAACAGCACAGGACAGTATTTCCTTGGTCTGCCATTACAAGTGTTTATCAATCTGTCTGTCACAGCAGTGTAGACACCAAACCCACACCCTCCTCTCTTGGAGCACATGTGACTTTTGAACTTAGCCCCTCAGTCTCCACTCTGACAGGCAATATTCTAACAGATCGTCAGATGAGAGGGAAATCTAAGCTGTTAGCCACTGGCATTGGTAGTGATGCAGATTCAGTTTAGCTGAAATAAAGAAACCAAACCACAGGTGCTTGGGACAGCAACAGGCACTTCCCTGGCAAAAGCAGGCTTCCTAATCCCATCTCTATCCGAGAGAGTAGCTTTCATTAAAAAACATCCCACCAAACCCCCTGCTTGCTAGAATGCTGAACCGTCTCATTACCCATGCAAATGTTCCAAGTCCCTTCCATATCCCTCTAAGCCATTATCACCAGTAGTGCATTGTTCCAGAGCTCTAAGGATTGCTGTGTTGTAAGATGACAAGAACATGGACATTTCTTCAATGTCCAAGCCATTCTCAAAGTCCAGATGAAAAACAGTACACTTCACATTAACTGGGAAAGGTATTATTTTTGTGGTATCAAGTGGTCCCAGTTTCTCACATATGCTAAGAAAAATATCTTATTTACAGAGCACCCTCTGACGACCAATGTACTATTGTCCTGCTTTCTCTGGTGAGCCCTTTGTTGCAGATCTGTAGTGAATCTGCTACAAGAAAATCTGACATCTTTCTGAATCTATCTCATATAAAAACCTAAACTCTCTAAAAGCACCAAGAGCTGAATATATGTGTTTCTATGGCAGCTAAAATGCTTTACTCTGCTTTCACAGAAGCAGAAGAACTACCTGGTAAAGACCCAAATTTCAGACAGGTCTCTAGGCTGAATTTAAGACTGTAGTCACTTAAATTCATACCAACATACCTAATAGTGTTAGTAGTGACTACACACACCTGAGTATTTCTTTCAGACACAGCAAAAGCATGATTTTTCAATCCTAAACAAATGCAGCCATGTATGCTGGTTTCAGGTTTTTTTCATTTAATTGAAGCAGTTGGTGTTCAACACGTAACTGCTTAAAACACTGTCCAAAGCCTAATGGCAGTTGTGCTTAGACAGGAGGTAATTTACAACAAGGACACTGGAGTAAGTCAGGCAACTCAAGGCATTCCAGCACCAGGCTGGTTTCTCAGCACCTGCTCCTGGCCTGCAGCTCACACGAACACAGGCACAACACATGTGCCTTCTCACTCCTCAAAAATCCAGTTATCTTGCAATAAATACAGGTGTTGTCTCACAGGAAAATACTTCCAATCACATAAAAGACGTTTAGCGTTTTGAAAGCTTCTGCACCGGAGGATGGTATTTCTCCTTCCCAAATTTTTTTCTCTAAAACAATGGAACTTGTGTGATAACACACTTTATTCCAATAATACAGTAGATATCCATAATCTGGCTTGATAAACAAGAATTTCTCCAGTATTGAAAAAGAGATCAGCCATGAAAAATATCTTAGTGCCGTTCCTAGGAAGTGACACTGTTTACTGAAAAAAAGAGAATCACCTATGTGATTTAATGAGAAACCAAAGCTTAGAGTTACAGAAGAGAGCTTTGCAGAGCTGAAAGACAAGCAGCCATCCCATCTCCCTATATTAAAATAATCTCATTTCATCCCACTGAGAATCCCTGCACATAACTGGCATTTTTCATACACCAAACAGTTTACTGCATCTGTTCTGAAACAACTGTAATGTAATTGTGAATCACACAGTTCCAGTAAATGCCAGAGGCGGGCAGCCCTATCCCTGCGAGCCCAATTCCTGTAAACACAACACTGTGCCCCACTCCAGAGTCCCTGGGGCAGGACTGAGGCTGGCAGGCGTTCCGTGGGGACTGCCCACACGCAGCCTGGGCATTCTGGAATGCCTCACCCAGAAACCACAGATGAGCCCTCAAATACCACCCTGAGCTCTGCTCAGCGCTGGGCATACACTGCAAGGGCTGGGGAAAGCCTACCAATCCCTCTGCACGCATTTAAGACAGCATCTTGACTGCAACTGGCAAATCAGAGGAAAGCTCAGCTATGGATTCTGTGACTTACTACAGTGGCACTTAGTAAAATGGCATTTTAGTCTTTTTATAAGCAAAATAAATTCATAAAGGAATATAAGCATATCAATATGGATAGAAAACTAATGCAAAATACTTAAATCATGAAGCTGATCAGAAACAGTTTGGCAGATCCAAGCATCTTACCCAAACAGTGATCTTAATATTTTTGTTTTCTCAAATGAGACCTATGGGAGTCTGAAACAAGTTTCCAATGTTATTATCTCACATCCTCTCACTTATATGCCATACTGAATTAAAACAAGGTATCATTTACCACTGGGCAGACATGTCTTCATTTGGTATCAGACACAGCAAATTTGTTGCCATTTTGCTTTGATGCAGGTTTAAACAATAGAAAGAATAAATCTCCTGTTAATAATTAAAAGAAACAGTAATAAACTAAATTCTTCTGAACTCTCCTTCTTGCACCACATGATACCTTGTTTCTCTCATCCACCTTCTATTTTCTTGAGCCTGCAAGTTGTTCCCATGTGCTAGTGCTCTCCAAAGCACGCTCCAAAGAGAACATGGAGTCAATCCCTGAAGGTTTGCTCTCAATAGTGCACTGTACCATCAAGGAGGGAGAGGAAGAGGAGGGGTGCAGTGAGAGGCACCAGGCTCAGAGCAGGGAGCTGAAGAGGTCTCACACACACTGGCACCTGTGGCTCCTGCTGCCTTCAGCAAAGCCCACCACTGGTCAGCACCTTCGAACAAAGACCCTGTGCCTTGTGTCACCACCTGCAGCAAACCACCATGGTTCTGCACAATTCTGCTACCTACAGAACAGAACCACTTCTGCTTTAAGCCAGAAAGAAAGAGATTACATGTCGGAAAAAAGCTTATATAAACAGATAAAATTGCTTTTTCCCAACTTTTCAACCAGATGTTATGAAAATCACCGCATAAGTGCCGATGAGTCTGAGCAGCTCTTTTTGGAATCACATTCTCTTAATTCACAGTAAAAATGCAGATGAGCTAAGCAGATTAAAACATCAGAAAGAGCAACACTGAAGCCACCTGTGCGAGTCATTTGTGTAATTACATTTTGTAATCACTCTTTTCTAGTGCACAGTGCTTAAAGACCTGCTATTGCAGGTTCGGGGCAATGTAACCTTTGCCCAGTAAACTATCAGCTGAAAACTCATGAAAGCATTACACGAACCCCCCATCACCAGCAGGATGACAAACTGGCCGCTGCCAAGAAGTGACTTTTAAGACTGAAAGCACAGGACAGAATGCAATTTCACATGTCATTCAAAGGCAGGCAAGTGCAGTAGAAGATGAATTTTGCTTACTTTGGTTCGCCTATCTTGATACCCGGGTGTTGTGTGTAGGCATGGGAGTGTGTGCTGGGAGCAGATTTAAATGCCATGGGACAGATAGGACACTTGTAAAAGACTTCACAGTGACAACCTTGAATGTGAGACTTGAGGGCCGCCACGTCAGAGTACACAACATTGCAGTGCACGCAGCTGCGGAGAGAGCGGAGGAGAGTCAGTGCAGCCCAGCCCCAGCAGTGCTGGGCGCAATCAACACGGGTCTTAAAGCAAGGGGAGGAGAGAAACATACATGGAAAACTGGATAAAACCACATTATTCTGGCAATTAAAACAACCCAGTAAGAATCAACATAAATAGCGATTTGTGGATCACAAAGGAAGGGATAAGAAATTCCACATTTTAATTTGAAAATCTAAGAGGTATGAGGTCAGAGCATGTTTTTGTGTTATTATAGTAAAACAGACAGAGGGGTTGACAGAGGAGTATTCTACTGATTGCAGAAAGAATGCTTAAATCCTCTGCAAATTTGTGAAGAGATTTTACAAAATGCATTTTTATCACATGCAGGGAATTGTTTAAGGTACACCACAGCAATTTAGAAATGACCACCAAACAGAAAACCAGTAAAGAAAATATTTGCACCACTTCCCTTGTTTAGATCTAATGAAGACATACTGGTAATGATTTTATGCACATGTAATCAAATCAGCACTTGGATTTAAACTCGAGGAAACTAAACCGAATCTCTACAATCATATCAATATATCAGATTGGAATTCGGAGAATATTTTTCAAAAACATACTTCTGCTGTGTCGAAAATTTGTGAGCTTTCCGCATCTATTATAAAATGAAACAGTTAAAAAATTAATATTAGAACATAAGGATTTTTTTACACAATGGTCTTTTCTAGTGCCCTACATCTCCAGTAGTGAATGCTACCAAATCAGTCCAAGAACATGATGCAATCAGCAATTACAAAATAACCTGTCAAATGAACCAATTTCTTACTGACCAGTATCTTGTAGAAAGAGTTTTACAATTTAAACACAGAAGGCCTCTACCCTTCCAGAATTTTAATTTTGTGATCTATCACGGCAGTATGATTGTTATATAAATGTCAAATCAATTTTTAGATGGCTTTAGTACCCTGATTATAGCAATAAAGTAGGAAATACACTTGCACATCGCATTCAAGAATCCCATTTTCCTCTTAAAATTTGTCATCCTTAAATTTTATGAAGCATCATCTTTTCTTTTCTGGGCACTTAATTTACATTCTTAATACTATTCATCAAGTTTATACCCATCTAGTCTCTGCTTACCAATGCATTCTCTAAAGCAGATTGTCCTGGTCTTTTGGGGGTCTGTTAAGATCTTTTCTGCCCAGGCAGAGCTGAACACTTCTTCACAGCTGTACCCAGTGTGATCCTCTCACTAACACATCTACTCCCCGGGTGTCACCTCTGTAGGGCCGGGTGGCACAATCCACCTCCCCGTCCCATGTCTTGGCTTTAGGCTCTAGTGATGCAACATAATCACTGATCCTCAGCATCCACCAATGCATATTACAACAGTTCCTAAAGTCCAAGCCTTGCTCTTGGGGACTGCTCTTACAGCTTGCTTGTTTTCACCTTGGCAGGATGCAGCTAAACTTTCAGATGAAAGTTTTCAGCTGATTTAGACAGACAACTAGCCTAAATTGCGGGAATCAAACGGAACTCCTTGGCAGAGGCGCTTTGGAAAGGCAGGACAGGGTATGGCATTAACATTCCCAGATATTGCTTTGCTTTGCCTGGGTGCCTTTGGTTTAGTCTCACCAGATTGAGAAATTCTGAATCAGCGTGACAAGGTATTTATGAGACACCTTGAAAAGTTTAGTGACTTAAATACCCAGGGAAAGATTTGTGAGTCTGCTGGTGTTATTGGGGCAGTCCAGGAGTCCCTGGACTGCGATTCTGTGTACAGCCCCAAGGGACACAGACCAGAGGGAAGGGAGTGGAGTGCAGGGAGTAGATGTAGGACATACAGGACAAGAGAGACTACCATTTGTGAGAAAAGGGTAAAAGAGAATAACCCAAAGAAATGCAAAGAGCTCCAAGTTGTGTCAGGCCATGGATTCAAGCTGAAAACAGATGCTTGATGCAGTAAAACTGCTTTCTTCCCTCAGTGGAAGATTGCACAGCCATCCTGCAAAATGAACTGTGGCACCTTAAAGGGGGAAGGAGCTACCTGCTGTAAGACTTAAAATCGCCCTTTTCCATCAGACAGGATTAAATGGAAATGGTTTAGGAGTGCTGAGCAAAGCTCGGTGGTACAGGTGGCTCTTCTGATCTCCTGCTGTGCTGCCTGCCATTCAGTGCAAGGAAAATTCTAAGATAAAATATTTTTTCAAGTCTTTCAAAGCTTAACATTTTTACGACATGCCTCTGTTCCCCATTTTCTCAGCGAGTTGCCATTACAGGGAAATGGAAAAATAAAAGGGAAACTGGAGAGTAACAAAGGAGAACCAAAAGACCAGGCTGTTTGAGTGAGAAAGGCAATTTCCAAGTGATGTAAAGCCAAGGAATCTTGACTTTGCACAGAAAAAAACCCAACCAGGCAGATGCAGTTAGGCCCATCAACATCTCGCTAATACATTCTGAAAGCAAATACTGAAAATGACTGTTCTACCAGAGAGAACAATCTAGAATTCAATGTTTTGAAAAAACTCAAAAGGTTTAAAAACCTGAAATTAAGGCAATGCATCTAAATTCTCTAGACTTGATAAGCAGTGAAGTCCTGAATCTGACACTAGCTAATATTCTGATTTAATCATATACAAAAGTGGATGCCCAAATAAAGCAGAATCGTATTTATTCCAAAATTTGTAATCCTAACAATACTGTTGCCATGACAGCCTTAAACCCATGAATCTGTATTCTCCAACAATACCTATGAAAATGGAAAATTACTTTTAAAAGCATAAATTATACATAAATTGACAACAAAAGTAATCATTATACTGACCGAAACCCAACTCTTCGGGTATAATGCAGGCAGTTCTTAGTGACATGGGTCTGGAAGTGGACAGATCTGCAGATTGCTCCACATTCAGGGCACGTGTATGGAGATTTATGCTGATGAATTCTCTGGTGTGATGCAAAACTGCACTGGTTAGGAAGCAGCATCTGGCAGATATTGCATGTCTTCTAAACGATAAACCAGAATAGATGAGACAATAGGTTTGGTTCAGCTCTACATAAAGTCTTGTGTCAAACACTGCAATGTATCAAAGAAAGGTTAAATGTCATGACTGGGATGGGGCCCAGAGGAAGGAGGCAAATACAAATGCAGGCCCCGCTGACAGAGCTGCCAGCCAAACCCACTGGTGTTCTGGGCCATCTTGACACCACAAAGCTCTTTCATTCACCACTGACGATGAGAGATGCACATGAGTTTACAGACATATTACTCAGTTGCCTCCCAAGATTACCTTGATAGGGGAAGGGGCTTACACACAACTCAAGAATCAGATTATTGCTATTAGTTCTTACGACTCGGGACTTGTGAATCTCACCAGTGACTTACAAAGATTTCAAATCAAAACCAAGACTCCCTCACGACATATTTATAGGAATGTGCTCTGTAAGAGTCTGGCAGAGGTACTGTGCCCTCTGCAAGAATATAGACCAGAACGAGATCTCCAGAGCTGCATTATAAATTATTTACTAACATATGCATGAAGAAATCCTGAAATAAATGCTCTGTGAGCATGATGGCCTGGTGTGTTTGAACACAGTCTCCATCCAAACAGAATTCTCCAATGTCCTAACCACAATAAGATGGCAAAAGGCAAAATATTAAAAATAGAGCACATTAAACAAAGCAAACCTGCCACTACTCCTGTGCAGGTTCAACTGGCACTACTCCCAGCCTCCTACATTAGTGGACAGCATGGGTACTTGTACTGCCCTTGTGGAAGGCTTTGCCTGAGTTCAGCCTCCTGTGGGCATTTCAATCTGCCACCCTGCTCAAAGCCTTTGGGACACAGTAAGTCTGTATTCAGACACGTTGAAATATTCACTTTGAAATGCCAAATATTTGGTCTTAATTGACCAAACAGCTATGGCCAGAAGTGGGGGACTCACCCTCAGGCTGACCAGAACTGGTTTGGGGTGTTAACTTCAGTTTAGCTTATAGGGAAAATCCTGACTGGCCATAACTCTGCCACGTTTACTGGGCTTCAGTCCCATTCCCCAAATCTCTCTCTGCCTGTTTCTGTATTAACAAGCTGCAGTACAGTACTGGAGAATCTGGAGTGTTACTGGATCACATAAGAAAGCAGCAAACCAGAACTTCTTATTCCAGTAACAGAAACATCTGAGGGTTTCAGAGTGCTTCCAAAGCCTCTGGCCTGCAGCAATACTGATGGAAACTGGGATGTGATGCTACAGAAGAGCTGCACAGCATTCCAGCTCCAGTTCAGTGATCCCCCTGATTTTGCAGAAAGCTGCCTGCCAGACTCATCTGCTGACCCAACATGACAATAATGCTCTAGGTTAAGGCCCCTGCTCTGCTATTTCGATGAGTACAGAAAATGTTTAATTGTAAATGATTACAGTAGAACAAGAAGCATCTACTGTGAAATTCTGACATTCAGCACATTTGCTTACCATTTTATTTTGGGATTATGGTGGCATTAACTTCAGTTCTCTCATTCCAACCCACACCAAAATAAAACACAGTTTGTGAAAATCATCACCTGCCTGCATTTAAAGTCAAAGTTTCAGGAAAAAAAAAAAAAAGGGTTAGAAGGAAAATTGGTGGAAGTGGAAAATAAAGATACATAAGAACACTGGGTATGAAGGGAAATGAACTATGTAGGTTCCATGGGAGCTATACACTCCTATCTCTAAGATAAATATTAACATTCATTAGCCCAGATCTGCTACCTTTTTCCCCCCAGTAAGTAAATGGGGGTTTCATTCAGCCAGAAAACCTGTGAGTGGCCCTATTCCCTTTAACAGGAATATCAAGGAAAATAAAACATTATAGGAAGGTAACAACTTTATAGGGAACATCTTTTCAATGCTAGGGCTGTTCTATCATTGTTTATTTTAAATGAAACATTCTACCTTCAATAATGTGAGTTTCAGAAGAATGAGAACAGTTACTTACTGCTTAGACTCATTGAAAACACAATTAGATGGGCACTAGAAAGAATAGTAAGCTGCAAATAACCTTTTTCCCTATTATTTGTTTGCAAAATCCATATGTTTTTTATTACTTTTTTCCTTTCTTCCAAAGTTAAAATACCAATCTTATCTAACTTCCCTGTCTTCATTCCCCCACAATAATGGCAGTTTGGCAGCAAAAAGCCAGTGCTGAGCACTAAGAAGGAAAACAAGTCAGAGTATTTCTCAACCAAGGTTTTCAAGAAGTAACACCTAATGAAAAAGTCACAAAATGTTTATTAATAAATGCCTATACAGAGTCTTTCTCCAGCAAGCACTACCCCTGCAGCAATGCTTGGGACAGCAAATGGGCAAAAGGAAAACATGAGGAAAGCAGGATGCACTGCTCTCACTAAGCACCTCTTCAGTTAAGCCGTGTCCATGCTGGGCATTTCAGGACAGCTACACAACTACAGGATGTGACCAACACAATGGAAAAAACCAGCTGCTGCTTGATATGTGAACAGGACTGAGAAAAACATTTAATTCATTTTTAACCAGATATTTCAACAAAGAGCATTTAAAACTACATTTATTAAGAGTGTTCTTCTCGAATGGAAGAATATGGAAATAGCTTCTTTCCCTCCAGTGGTTCGCAGCCTTTTTCTTTAAACCTAGGGCTCCAGGGCCTAGTGAGCAGGGGATATAATGCCTTGTCCACACAGCAGCTCTGAAAGGAGAGCAAGTTTCCAGGAGGAGACACAAACACCTTGCCAGGCAGCAGGCAATGTCAGCTGCTGCTGCAGCTCCAGGGGCTGCCCTCCCTGAACAGCAGTACCTAGGAGCCCACACTTCTCTCTCCACCTCCCTGTAGCTACATTTTGGCATTCTCTGAAGATCTCAGTTGCTTTCCCACAGTTAATATCCACCAGGATAAACAGTACCTAACAGGATATTCATGGAGAGCAAACTCAGCAGCACCAGGGCAAAAGCACGAGACAGAGGGAGAAAGGAAAGGGCAAAAGGTTTAGTTCACCTGTCCATAAAGACAAAGGCCCCCTGAAAGCAAGCACATCACTTTATCTTTGTTCTTTTCTTTTTCTTTTTTTTTTTAAACATTTTAGCCTCATTCTCCCAACCTACTCTCAGGCTATCACCCTGTCTCTCATCCACTTGCTTTATCATGGGGTCTTCTTACTTGCTTGATTTTCCAGTACCAAGAACAACAGGGTTTTTGTAATGACTACTGGATCTTAGGCAGAATGTTACTTAACAGGTATATTAGGGGGAAAAAATCCATCAATAAGCACCAGAAAATACCACCAGTAAGCACCAGCAAAGCAGTCAGCTAAAACCCCAAACTCCTGAGTATTAAGTAACTCAAGCTGATGCAGAACATAGTTATGGCCAGCCATTAGATACTGTTCAGTACAGCTGTACAGTAAGTGGAGCAAGACCTAAGGATGGAACACATTCTGATATCAAACTCACTTAGGCAGGCACACCTGTAGTATCTTACAAAGAGGAGTCCACTCGAATGGCATTCCGCTGGGAGTCCAGGCTTTCACTCTAACTCTGCCAGCCAGTTACTAAAGGAGGAGCTGAGGCAGAGCCATACAACCCCCCCAGTCATGTTTCCACATGTCAATCTCATTACATTACTACCCGTAGAGGTGGGTGCAGCAGAGCTGCTTCGTGGTACAGAAGAGGTCCTAAGTGCAGGAAATAGATCCCGACAGGAACCTGCCTGCACTCGTATGACTAGTGCATTTTTTCCTAACTGCAGGACTTAAAAATCTTCATCCTGTACACTGGTGTGTCATTCCCAGGAATATTCCAGGGGCACTACTGTCTTGAGCATGCCTGCAGGTCTTCAGCTTCCCCCCATAGAAAGAAGCTGGAGCACCAAGCTCAACTGAATGCTTTGAAACACAACAGAATCCCTTTTAATTGGCACACCCCAACAGAGATCCAACTGTATCGTTTAATTAACCACCTTCAATACTATAGGATTATAAAATACATCGCACACTGATTAATATTAAGTTTTATTGAATGACGTGTTTCTTTCAGGTTAGGCCACATACATGAGTAAAGAATTTTAAAATGGCTTGTAAGTTTAACTCATTAGCACTCGTAAGAGGAAAGGAAACCCAACCAACTAAACCAATGGTCACACATCAAGGAATGGTGCCAGTGAACAGTGCTTTGCACTCTTTAAGAAAGACCTGAGGCAAACAGCAGGCATTCCTGTCAGTAGTCAGTGTGCCATTTGTCACTGCCTGAGTCCCTGCAGGTGGGAGGAATGCCTCACTCACTCAGGGCGCTAGATGAGAACTCTCAAAGCTGAGGACCAATTGAGAGTGAATTGCTTAAAACTATCACTCAGGTTGAACAGGCGGGCTG
Organism: Xenops minutus; assembly: GCA_035221455.1. Classification (NCBI taxonomy): domain Eukaryota; kingdom Metazoa; phylum Chordata; class Aves; order Passeriformes; family Furnariidae; genus Xenops; species Xenops minutus. The sequence continues at coordinate 72,192,453 of JAWWEE010000085.1, read as the reverse complement.
TTAATGAGGGTGCCAATTAAGTGGATTCCATGGGCAAGTCAAATTCCAAAGCACAGAAAGAAGCATTAAAATATTATTAGTAAAACCTAGTATTAATTTCAGTATTAAAATGTTCAGCTTTAAGAAAGCTAATGCTAAATTCTAGCAAAAATATAGTGTCAATTTCAGACATCAGGACCTAAAAAGACTCTAAGAAAAGTCTTATTTAAAAAGTGTTGATATTCACTACGTAAGTGCTTGCAAGACTTTTTGTGGTTTATCATTTTAATCACAGAGGTTCCGATAATTAACAGCTAAATGGAAGTAAAAATATATCCAAAGTCTCCTAGGCTTATAGATGAAACATTGGAATGTAAACATAGGATACTCTACTTGTCCACTTGTGTCTGCGGCCTGCTGGAAATGAGTTGCAAGAGATGTCTCATCTTGGAAAACTTCATTGCACTCCAAACACTTTAGACTATGCCTACAGAGTTTCGATGGATCTTCGTCTAGCGGCATAGCTGGAATGACAGGAGAGCTCGCTGGGGCCGAGATCACTGTCCCAGTTAAGCCAGCCTGTATCTTTGTTACCGAGTGCGTGCCAGCTCCCACCGGGCTCTGGAGCATGGAGGCAGCAGTATTGCTGGAAGGAGATGCTATCATTTGATCTGCTGGGACTGGTTTTAGAATCAGGTGGGAACACTGCATCACAACGCCCTTCTCCTTGTGTCCACGTGCGTGCGACAGGAGGCTGCATTTATTGTAGAAAACTAAATTCTTTGTGCAATGATTACAAGTCACTTCAATTCGCACGCTCCTCCTGTCATAATGCTGAGTCAGGCTCTTCTCAAGAGCAAACGAGTCACCACACTCCAAACACTTGTAACCTCGTGTAGGTAGCGTGATTCCAGCACTGGCAGGGGGACTAAGGTTTGGGATGTAAACTGGTACGGGATTGACACTGCTCAGCACCTTATTAAATGCTTCCACTACAGAACTCTGCAGAGATGACACCACCTGCACTCGAGACACTTTTTTCGAGGGCTGCGAGGCTGCTGCAGAAATTATTGCCTGCTTGATTTGCTGCTGGGGTTTGGTTAGCACTTGGCGCAGTTCAGAGGTGGTTTGAGCACCCTGAGGCAGAAGGTTAAGGTTGGCTAGATGGACCGTCTTTGGCACGAGTTTGGCACTGGCAAGGCTCGACGCTGGCACCACCACGGTCTGCTGCTGGATGGCATTGGCAGCTTTGATGATGGCACTGCTGGCGCTCTGCACGGACGCGGCAGAGATGACAGTGGCTTTCACTGTGGTATTGTTCGCAAGCTTCAGATTGATCACCTGCGAGCCTGCTGTTTTCACTGCGGACACGGGCAGGAAGGCAGTCGCCACGGGTTTGATAGTGACCTGTTTGGGTGCGAGGTCTGCAGATCCCACTGCATTGGTGACAACGGAGGACTGGAGAGGAGCTCTGGGAGGTGAGGAGAGAACCGCAGCAGAAGTTGGGGAGGACCGCAGAGATGTCATGGAGGTCACCATGGAAGCACTCTGCTCTGGCTTTTTAACAGAGTCCAAATCAACTTCTGGCAACACTCTAGTAACAGTTCTCTTGATCTCCCCAGAAGAAGTCTTGATGGTTTTTATCCGAACCTTAGGAATTGCTGGTGTTGACCCTGCAGGGGAAGACGGAGAGCCCTTGCTGCTGTTCTCACTTGATACACTCCTGGGACTGTCAGGTGGTTTGACAGATGGCTTCTTGGCACCATCAATGAGACTCTGAGACTCAGGTGACTTTTCAATAGCCCGGGGACTTTCACTCATGTCTTTTGGTAACAGAGAAGACTCTCCTGAATTAGACTGTAAATCTTTACTGCTATCTGTAGCTGCCTTTTTAGCACTCAATGCTGCGATTGCAGCAATGCAGGAAGAAAGCTTTGCTGAGGACTTTGCTTTGGACTGGGAAATGCTGACAAGATTTGTGTCACTTTTTTCAGTACTCAGTTTTCCATCAAGCACTCTGTTTTCAAGAAGCTTTTCAGAATTGTCTTTTAGTAATTTGTCCTCTGTTTTTCGAGCTTTAAAAGGCTCATAGACACTTAAATTCACAGAGTTTGTCTCTGTCTCTCGTTTAGCAACTTTATTTTTATCTATACTGCTTGAAACTGGGATTCCAGATTTAATCAAGTTCTCCCCTCCGAGTGCCTTTAGTTTGTCATATTCCTGCTGAGACAGAGATCCTGCCAAGACATTTGCTCTGAAATTTGCACGCATCTCCTCTTTATCTGGGGGGTCATCCACCTCAATTCTTTCATCATCATCAAATTCTTCAGCGCTTGATATTGGGCTGAACTGGTTGAACGCTGAATCCTTCAGTGTAGTCTCAGAAGCTGATCCATCATCTTTAAGTAACTTCCCTTCATCTTTACTGTAACTCTCAAGAGCTGATGACGTTAGAAAGCCATTATGCAAGCCATTGCCTGTGGAATGGTGGCCATCCTTGTCCACGCCTTCGGAAGAATCAATAGTACGCACGTTCTTCACAATGACGCTGACACCGACATCAGACGACGACGGGGCATGGGAATCTTCATCGGCGTGAGCGTTTTGTTTGATGTGGCTTTCGTGGTCATCATGTCCAGATTCAATAGCTGCTTTGGGATCAACCATGTCTGGTATGTCAAAGGCTGCAAGAAGGTCATCGAAATCTGGGGTCTTCATATCCCCCATGGTCACGTAGTTGATTGTAAGCAAATCTGTAAAAGAGGCAGAAGGTCATTGCTTTAAGCTCTAGTCTTACACAAAACAAACATTTGTTCACATAAGCCATACAAAAAGGTGCTGGTTCACTTGTGAAGTGCTATTTTCAGAAATTGTACATTACAGGATGCTCCAAGTGTACAGCTGAATTATTACACCAAGAGCTACAGTAACTCATCAACTCCACACACAGTAACCTGGCAACCTCATTCTGGGCCCGAATTTCAGTGGCTTTCTTCCTGTGCCCTCTCCTACACTCCCTCCTCTCCTGGCCGACATACACTGTGCTTTACAGCAAGGAACCTGGATGTTCATGAAAATAATGTGAGGCACTTGCAATTTCTCCTAAGCCTTGATTTTCCTTAACATTTGCACTATCAATCTGATTAGCGTTCTTGAGGATGGTAACAATCTGTAACACTTAGGTATTCATCAGTTCATCAACACTGACTACCTGGAAGTCATTATGGACTTTAAGAAGGCAGCTGAGGAAAGTATTTCAAGGATACTGAAATACACACAGACATTTCAGGCAACACCTTCGACTAAATATAGGAGGGTTTTGAAAACTGTTCACACCGTTCCCTTACTAGTTTTGTGGCTTTGTCTAACTTATTCAGTCCTAAATACAAAAATAGATACACACAGAATATCAAAAATACAAAGCAAGTTTCTATAAGAATTCAATGGAAAAGGTTCCAGAGACCAAAGCATATCAAATCCATGTAAAACCACAAAAAGCCTTGACACAGTTTCTCATGATCTGGAATACTAATTATTTGCACTCTGGCTGTGCATCTCTCATAGGTGTCTTTTTCTAGTTCTTTTTGAGTATTTACAGCAACTGTAAAGTTGCCCTAGTCTGAAACCTCCTCCTGAAGTTTAATTAACATTTATTAGTAGCAATGAATTAAGGCCTGCTTACACACTATGTCCTCCAAGTATGTTTTAGATCAGAACTGCCCAGCAGAGGAGACACATGTGCCCTTTACTGAGGAATTCAGTTAAGCTCACTCCAAAATGGGAAAGTATCTTGAAAGAATTCTGAGGTCTCCGGAGCCAAACTCACAAATGCACCCACAGGGAGCATACTGCATGGAGCTGCAGAGCTCTGCAGAAGGAAACCCCCATTCTCTGAGAGAGCTGAAAACAATCCAACAGCCTTCTCTTACCTGGAGGGCCCAAAGCTACTGCTGTCCTTACCCAGACCTTCTCTCATTCTTCAAAATGTAAAACAACTGAAGTTAAACAAAAAGTGACAGATGACATGGTCATGGTCGAGATACACGAGGAAGTGAAATTCTAACCTGATCATTTTATTCATCTCTTCCTCACTATTCTAGTGCACCCATTTTAAGATTCAGTATGTAAAACACAACTGCCAGGACTCTGCAGTCACATTCCTCCTTTTTTTTTTTTCCCTCTCCACAAACCTTTCAGAAATTTCTACTCTTAAGGAGAAAACTCTGCCTTTTATCCAAGACCAAAATCAACTGACACTTTGGCTGCTAGACAAGCTGTTAGTCTATTCCTTCTCTGGGCCAACATGATGCCTGTAAGTACTTCCGAGCAGGAAAGGAGGCAAGCTCCTGGTTCCCTAGGAAATCATGATTTTCCAGGAACTGAAATTTCTTTGAGAAGTGCTCTGAGAATGCTTGAAAACAGTTAAACAGAAACCCAGTTTCTTTAAAAATTCAAACATTGCTTTCTTATTATTCAATGATAAAAGTAACAAGGAGAAAAACCTGCACATGGAATTCCAATAGCTAGGGAGCCATTGAGTAGTGAGGTGAAACACTTCTGGGTTCTGCTTTTTTGATGGTGGATGAGAGGACTTCTGGGAAGATACCACTGAGTCTCAAAAACTTAAGATAGCATATCTGAATGTACCCTTTTCCCTGACTTCCACGAATCTCTTCAGTGACAACACCCACCCCATATGTGTGCATCAATATCTTACTGAAACTAGGTTTTGGGGGTGAACCAGGAGTGGGTTAATGGTGTTCATGCTTTCTCAAAGCACAGGTAGGAAGGATGACTTCCTACATTCTTTTCCTTGGAAATGCATCTCCTCAAGTGTTTCCTATGAACAGTATGAAGAAAATGGCACATAGTTTAGCCAAAGGAAGGTACATACTCCTAGACTGTTCCACTGCCTTGCTTGTCCCACTCAGCCTTTTTTACTCCACTTTACCTGGTAACACATTCTGGTGAAGCACTCACTTGGAGAATTGTGTCAAAACAAGAACCAGTCCATGGAACTCCCTTGTGACAGTGGAAGAAGCAAGCAGGACAAGCAGGGCTTAAAAGTACTTCTGAAGGACTGATAAAGGCAGACAAAGGCTTTTTACTTTACTACATGGAATTGCTGTCACTCCTCCTGAAGGCCTGTATCTGTACCCCTTCCAGGTGGAACAAACCTACCCTTTCATGTACTCTGCCGAGGTCGGGAGGGGGGAACCAGAGAAACATGCTGGGTTTTGTGGGGTTTTTAACTTTCTAAATAAGATTTATCGTGTAGCTCTGACCTTAGGATACCTGCACAGCATTCTTCACAGAAAGACAAAGCTGCCTAGAAATTGTTGCTGAAATTAAAAGGTGCTTTTTTGAGTAAAGCTGAGCAATTGTAATGCTGAAACCAGAGTAGTTTTGGGGAATTTGAACAGCCTAACGAAGACAAAACCCAGAATAATTTGGGGCAGGTCCAATACCTGTCCTATCTCCAAACCACTCAAACCCCTAATTTGTGGCTGTCAGGTAGAAGGACAACTTCAAGCTTTCCAGGCCTAGCAATGACAAATAATCCTCCTCCCTTCCCAGTACTTTTCCAGTTAATCTTCTCTATGCATAAAGGTTTCTGTCATTTCTGGATCACAAACATAGTTTTACACACTCTGTTTTTATTCATTTCATCACTACCCTTTGAAGAACCAACTAACTTTTCCTCTTTGACACTCACCTGCCCATTCATCCAAATCTTCCAAATTGCTAGATCACAAGTCTAACGACTTTATACAATCGCTTTAACTGCACCAGCCCTGTCTTTTCTGTCTTATTAAATTCCTACTCTTTGCCTTCAAATCCCATGTAATTGTCTATACCTACAATATCTAACTCCTTCCTTTTGTTCAAACAACTACTTAACTTCAGCCTCCCTCAGCAGCAAATCTATTTATTATTGAAGGAAATAGAAAAAACCCCCTCTTTAATCTTCATCTTCCTATGGCACTCATGTTCTTGTGACCACAGTTGCTTCACCTTCCCTAAACCCTTCCTACTATTTTTACCTCCATCTGTACTACGTGTGGTTGTGCACTGTGAGCTGTTTAGGGCAGAAATCGTTTCTTTTGTAAGTTCTTCTGAGAGAACCAGTGTTCTTTTCAGTCCTGTGCAATCAGTGCAGTGAGGGTCTGCTTTTCAGGGTCTGGCACATGGCAATGCTTTGGTTCTGGTATAGCCATACAAAGCAATTACTCTGTTACAGGTACACTATTCCAAAGCGAAAGTCCAATACTCTGGAATAACTACTCCACTTCCAAACAAGAGTAATGATGCCTAAGTTAGATCAGGCTCATTCTGGAACAAAATGCCTACACTGGGAGCAATACCAGCCTAACCAGCATAAAAGCATACTTTTTTTTAAAGTTTCTGTATTGTTATGTCAAGAAATTTCATCAGGTAAAGAAGTCTTAAGTCATTCAATCAGAATTACAATAGCATATATCCTAACATTAGGCAAAGTTCAGCTTAATGCACCGAGTATGAGCAGTTCATTAGTTACCCAACGAATATCAGTAATTACAACTGACTGACACTTCCAGTCCTTCCCTCCGAAAGCCAAGCACTGTAGAGACAGAGAAAGCAACACACTAACCTAACCACAAACCCTTCTTCAGGAAACGGGAACCACATCTCAAATCACAGCCTCGCCTGCTCTGACACGTTCAGCAGGCGAGGGGCACGTGCAAGAGGCCACTTTAACCACAGTCCCCAAGGGCTGTCACACTCCTATGGGTGACACAGGTTCCTTTGCCCTATCAAAGGGCACATGGCTTGCTACCCAGACAAAAGCTTCCAGAAATCACAGAAATTCCTTTCATAACAGGCATAGCAATTCTTATTCTAAGAAATTTTAATTTCTTAGAATAAAGGTCTCATTTACCATCCATGGCATCAATAAGGTCATGTCAGTCCTAATGTAAACATTTTTGTGAAGTATGGGGTGTTTCACAGTGAAAATTTATATGGAGCAACCTAGTTTTTCCAGTATTATACACCAACTCTATCTGCCTTCAAAAAAAAGAGGGAAATCCAAATTGCCTCCATGCACAAGACTCAATGAGTAAAAACCTTAATCCAACATTTCGACAGACAAAATAGTATTACTGTAGTTTACGACTCCTTAGGAGCCTCATCTTGTAGTCATTAATTTTTGAACTGGGTATCTCAAGTTCTCTTTGGGTAGGAGAAAACAGGAAAAGAAAGAGAAGGGGAATTCTCTGGAGTCTAAACCACCTTCAGCACATCTTAAAAAGAACCACACACAGCTGGTTCCAAGTTCAGTATGTTCAGCCTTTGGCTGGCAAAAGGAACAGGGACGTTTCAGCACATCCTTCCCCACACCACAGAGCTGAACAGGCCATCCCTACCTACAGCTGGCCACATGAAAATTACCTGTGGTTATGAAGAGACCCAGGTTAAGGCCTAGGCCTAGGCACTTCCTGAATTCCTCCTAAAATGGAGAGGAATTCCTGAAAATCAAGGACATCCACATACCATTCTTTTTGCACTCTACTTAAAAAATTACAAACACGGCTTCATTTTGTACTTCCATATGTAAAGCAGGCTGTGACAGTAACATGTGAGTAATTCAGAGGTACAGCCATAATGAGCAGAATGTTAAGATGCCAAAATGAATGCAGATTTCAATGATATCTGAAATGGCACAAGCTTCCCACCTCTTTTCTGTAAGGTGCTGTTTTGTGGAGTGGGTGGCGATGATGGCAGCTGCGGCCAGTCTGAGCCAAAGCTCTCCCAGCCAGGCAGGGCCCAAATCATCAAGGTCAAGTTTTGCTTTTTCTGAACACACATTCCTGGCTCTCTGTATGCATATTTACATTTTAACATACAGTTATATAGTTAAGAAAACAACAGTCAATTCATTCCAAAGGGGCTTGGAATGTGATAAATCCTTACCCTCATTCTGGAGATCAAATACCCGAGATCAACCTCAGTGCAAAATGAGATCCTAGGTGTTGATACAGAGGGCCAGCTCCCCAGCATTAGCGGCCTTTTCTGCTGGAAAGCTGGCCTGCCTGCAAAATCCCAATCTCCTGGTGGACGAGCATTTACAGATATTATTAGACTGAAAAAATACAACTCACCAAGAACACTGTGGACTTCAGCATCTATTCAGGTTTCTCATCTTACAGCCTACGAAAATCCCTGCAAATTCAAAATCTCCTTTGCTAAAAATAAAAATTCGTAGTACAGATAGCATTCAAAAACCCAAACAAAACAGATACGTAGAATTTTGTACCAACTCAAAAACTTACAATTTCAAAGCTGCTTACTGCTCTGGTAGAAAGAAAAAACCCTAAAAGGTGCTCTCATGTAATAGATGAGTTTTAGCTGATACTTGCAAAAGAACAAGCATGCTCATCATCAAGAGAGATTTCTCCTATCATGCAGTAAGAACTCCTGTTTGCAAGCTTCATTCTGCTGCAGATGTCCACGGTCAAACACAGACCCTCTGCATCCTGCTGCTGAAGAATACGAGCAGAAATCAGCACACTGAGCTGTCAGGCATTTTCCTCCACCACAGGCTATTCACTGCCCTACCAGACCTGAGAAACAACACATCACAACTGCAGTAAAAACCACAAACCCAGAACTGCAGGCTAAGTATTAGCACATTACTTTCACTTTTCTAAAATTAATAGCTCGAGAGCTTATGTAATGTACTGCAGTCAGAAACAAAAAGGTTTCCTTGTATTGTCACTGGGATGCAGGCACCCTGCCTATCATCAGCCAGCTCATAACTTACCCAATATCCACAACCTCTCAGGGCTTTTAGGACTGTCTATTCTGCTGAGCACAGAGGAGAGCACTCTCATTTCACATCACAACAGAGTATTTTCAACATTCTGCCTCCATATTATCTTGATTGTAGACTACCAAACCAGCTAACACAGCCAAGACTGGGCAGATTTTTTAAAAATCACACTGATTAGGATTCTAGAGTTGCTGATTTCCTGTTATAGGAAGGAACAGTTCTAGCAAAGAATCCCCAAGGCAAAATATTTAGTGATGCACTGTGTAAGCTCTAACAGCCTTTGTTCTTCCCTTTGCTAGATTCATTACTGCTTCCTCTCTCTCCCTCTCTCTCTGAATCCTTCGGCTTTCACTGTAGATACAAATGCCAGCTCAAATCTAGATACACATTTATTTTTCAGATGAGGAAAAAAAAATAACCCCCCTATCCATTATCCATTGCTTTGAGTTAAAAACAATCACCCCTTAGGAGCTGATGCACTGCCCATCCGGTTTCCTATTCTGATTTCATTACTGCACAGTATTATAATTCATGCCACTGATAATGCACTGGAGCTCCATCCAACCCCCTCAAAATACATCTTTCCACTTGGCTGCTGCAAAATCCTTGCCAGGTTACAACAGTCTAAGAAAAGCCATTCATGCTATTTATTTTGTACAGCTTTTTTCTCTGTAGGAGATACCAAGTACATGTTTAACACTGAAGACCTTAATTCCAAACCAAGTGTCGGGTCACTCAGATGTGGCCAAACAATAACCTGTAAATAATCAGATAGCAAATTCTGCATGTGTGAGCCTGTAACACAGCACAGAACAGTTCACTGCCACAACTGGTCCACAATTTATGATTGTCACCCAGAGGCCTATTCCATATCACTACATTGTGAAAAAAGGAATATCTGGATATATTTCAATGAAAATACTGTATTTAGCCAAGATATCAGTAAGTCTTTACAAATAATAGCTTTAATCCTATTAAAACTGGAGGACCTTAATAGCATTTCTCCAGGAACGCTTAAACAATTGTCTCCTTCCTAATGTGGCAAGTGTGCAATGAGGAGTCAGATTTACTTCTCACACACATGTACCTACATGCTATTGTTACAATCAGCACAGGTCTCACCTTGTGAACCTTGACCTTTGAAGGGTTTTTAGCCGGTGCTCAGTTACTGCCACAGCCGCATCACCTCTGCAAACACGAAAGGGTTAAAGACAGCCCCAATCAATAGGCCTACAAGGAAAAAAAAAGGGAAAACGAGTATGCCTTACAGCATCTTTGCAATGCTTTTATGCACAATTCTACAACAATACTGTTTTCTTCTGGCCTTACAGAAAGGCACAGCAACCCCCCCCTTCACGTCTCCTAAAGAAGCAAACCACAAGACAGCACCCTGTAAATAAAACCGCATGCAAAGCAGCATCCTCAGTCACAAGCATAACTGCAATTACAAATCATTCAATCCATTTTATTTAGTTTAGTTTTAAAATAGACTGCATAACCAGTGTCCCACCCTTGCAAAGCAAAAATATTTTAATAAGGGTCATAAATCTCAGCTCTTGCCCATCCTTTAAGCATAAAAAGGCACGAAAAGCCAAAGTAATCTCAGTTACTGCAAATATGTACATTTACATACAGAACCCTTTATGACTACGTTAGCCACATACCAGTGCTGTGTGTCTAAAGTGTGCATTCACATACTGTTTTGGGATGGTATCTTTCTGCAAGCTCCTCTGCTTTTGGCTGCCATGAAGGGAGGAAGCTCTCCCAGTGTAGTAGCTCAGTGACTGCATTGTGTTCAGGAGCTGATCTGCCTCAAACCAGTTCCAGCCGGTTCTGGTCACCCTACATAAAAAGCTATGGCAACCCTCGCTGAGTTGCCAACAAGTCCCTGAAAATGGCAGGGGCCGGTTTCGTGCTCCGTGGGGCCGGCCCAGCGCTGTGCCCGGCTCCCCTCGGGCTCGGCCCACGCCGCCCCTGCTCCCCGGAGCCCCCCGTGCGCTCCCTGCCTCGCCTCCCCCACTTACCTCCCGCAGCCCGGCTGAGCTGGGGCTGTGTGCGTGCCTGGCTGGAGCTAACAAAGACACCGCAATAAAGATCCTCGCAGCATCTCCCTTGCAGCACCAGGCAGGCTCGGCCACAGCCCTGGGAGACACACACGGCCGCTCCCCGGGCTGCGGGGCTGGCCGCTCACACACGGCCCCTGTGCCCGGGCTGCCCGAGCCGGGGCTTCTCCCGCCCGCCCTGCCCGCCGCTCGGAGGGGCTGGGGCTGCCCCGGTGCCCCTTTCGGAGCGGTGTGCGCAGAGCCCCCCTCCCCGCACCAAAGCCATTTCCGCAGCACCGAGGTGCCTGCACGACAGCTCCTCGGCCCCCTCCTCGCAGTACCCACTTGGCTGCTGCGCTGACTCTTTATTTTTGTTTCCTCCCTTTTGCTCTTCGCCTGTGCTGGAGGCCCTGAGGAGCAGCGAGGTGCAGCCCCGCGGCTGGGGGGGCGCGGGCAGGCTCTGCTCGGCCCCGCGCCCGGGGCGATGCCCGGCCCAGGGCTCGGCTCGGCTCGGCTCCCCGCCGTGCCCAGGCCGCCCCGAGGGTCCGCACCCACCTGTGCCCGCGGCCGCTCCGCTGCTGCCCGCGCCCGTCCGCCCGGGCCGCGCTGGGC